>KZ825496.1:141581-292999 GCA_003184685.1 Aspergillus indologenus CBS 114.80 | reverse complement strand
GAGAGAGAGAGGGGAAGAACGACAATGACAAGCTCAAAATGCGACCGACGGGTGACTTGGAAAGTGAACGTTCTAGATAGATAGGAAAGAAGGCTGGAGGATCCGACGATTAGAGAACGGGTCTGTCTCCTCCATCCAGGTAGGGCAGCGGGGACACTAGGCTAGAAAAGGGAGAAATTAGTCTTCATAAGTTCAGTTCATATTGTCTTGAGCAGAGGAGAATGATAATTCACAGCAGAAGTGATCAGGAGTTCAGGGGCTGATCTTTCGAGGGAGGGGAGGACTCCGTACTTGCAGTGTTTAGTGGGTGGCCTCTCCACTTTTGGGGGTTCGCCGATAGGGATACGCGCAGCTGGTCCCCACGTTCCTGGACCGTGGGTAATCTGGTTGACTGGTTGATTAGTTGATTAGTTGATTAGTTGATTAGCAAAGTGACTGACTGCTATGCAGGTGCAGGGTTTGAATCGAGTTGAAGTGGAAGTCGAAGCAGTAACTGCAACAGTGACAGAACTGTTCGATTGAGAATAACTCCAGCAGAGTCAATCAATAATTGTGTCTTCTGTTTCTTCCCCTCAGGCACCGAACCTTCTTACTAAACTTTAGTGGTGGAAAATGGGGTCCTTCCGGACGAATCGGGATACTTCATGCAATGGATCCCTCCCAATCTATTCCACCTTGATTTATTACATGCCTACTCCGTACAACATCATGCCACGGTTCATGCTTCTGTTATGGCTTGATTCAACCACAAACACTGACGGCTACCATGCCTGTCCATAATACACCAAGTCGAGATCTGAATGCTCGTTTGTGTATCTCGGCGGGATCTTGAACTTCCTGGGATACGATCATAGTCTAGTCCGTACCGACCTTTCTCTCGGAGTTTCTCCTGCATGAAATGCACAGCTGCAGAAACAGCTCCACTCATTCCTTTGATGCGACACCTGCACAAGTCTCTGCAACCCTGCTCAAAGCAAAGACCGATCATGTCCCAATTGACAATGCAGATGGAGCGACGAGAACTACTCCACCAGTTGAAGAATTCCCAGAGCAGCACAGTACTCGGTAAACCTCATGTTTCGAGGTTGCTGGTGAGATGCCCCAGGATTCCACGCAAGATTCTAGACCAGACTCGGAATCTGGGCAAAAGTACGAAGCGTTGTCCTTTGACTTGTACTGTGCACAAGTCGAGTCAAGGGATAGAGCATTTCGATACTCGGTACGGAGTAGTAAGACGAACGCCCATATTTACCTCTTTTCAGGGATCGACCCGTTGCGAGAGAGCGGCTTAGCGCGATTTTCTGCTAAACCGTACGGAGTACCTTGCAGCTGTTTTGTTTGGGCGATTGCATTGTTGTACCACCTCACTTTCCAGTTCCCTGTCACCATCCGAAGTCATGAACCTGCAGATCAGCCGCATTCCCTCCCGCCCCTTGGTTGGTGTTCCTGCATCAACCGTTCTAGCAGATTGGGCCCTCACCGATGCTTTATGCGACCAGTGTTGTTTTTGTGAGGATTTTCGACACCTCTCAGCTCGGCTGGGGCCGCTCGGGGACTGCCGATGCGGAGACCAGCCGAAGCCAGGCGAGAGTACAACGCATCTCATCTTCTTTGCATCCGTCGAGGTTGGATCGTCTGCATCGCGCAATAATCGATTCTTGGACTAGAGCATCTTACGCTGTAGTTGAATCTTGGTTCTCTTGTCCTGATATACTCCTGTTGCAGGGTGTTTGTCAATATAGGAAGCAGGGGTCTCATCATGGAGACACGTCGAAGAACCGACAGAGGGAATGCCCTTTCAGAATAAGAGGGCACTATCCAGGTGGCTCGACTAAGCTCGGCGATTTTCAACATGGAATAAGGCTAATTAGACTTCCAGGCGATGTGTGACCTTGCTGGAAACAGGGCTCAACGGCTTGAGCAAGTTTCTATGCTATCAATCTGGATTGATTATAATTTTCACTTCAGAGCGTCTACCGCAGACCAAAAGGTAATGAGGAGTCCAGTTCGGATAGATCATACCCACAACTCTTTGAGTCTCAATCAGTTTGCATCTTATCCATGTGAATTCTCTGTCCTCAGGTAAAGTGGACGGGTAAATGATTTCTATCAACTACCGTGCACATTCTATGGCTTTTATCACAGTCCGTCTCACTACTAATTAAAATTGGTGTACAAACCGGCTCTCGATGTAACAAATAGCTTCTCGCGTGAAACTGTCAGGCCTTGCTATGTTATACAACCAGGCTTCTGTAATACGACAGCACTGCGTTGGAGCGAAGCTTTACCTAGAACATGACTGGAACGTGCTTCAGACTCAGACCTCACTTTTAAAGCAGACTGGTGCCCCTATAAGCTAGCTATAATTCACTCCAGTCTTGCTCTCATGCACGACTTTACATTGGTTCTGTATTCTGCTGGAGCCTGACTCGATGCGCGCATTGCTCAATATAGGAGCCTTAGGCGTGCTCCCGCTGTTATGTACTGGCCATCCACACCAGAAGCCAGTCCGGAGTCTCGTGGATCTCGACCACTTCCGCCTGACACCAAGAGCCACATACGTGGACTCCCCCACTATCAGTAACCTCGCATCGCAGTATCCATCGGCTGGAAAAGAAGACTATGTTGAAACAGCCACAAGACTTGTTCGAAGCATGTCGCCGGGAGCGAGCTTTCGAATCATCGACAATCATTATGTCGGGGACAATGGAGTCGGGCATGTGTACTTTCGCCAGACCCTGCATGGAATCGACATCGAGAATGCCGATTTTAATGTGAACGTAAGACAATCTAATTCCTTATCTGAGAGAATGTACTCATCCCTTCAGATTGGCGAAAACGGGGAGATCTTTTCCTATGGCAGCTCCTTCTTTGCAGGCGACTTCCCACCGAGCGACCTGATAGCAAAGTCGAACCTCTCAGACCCCATTCTTGCTCTCCAGCGAGTAGTGGAGATGTTGCATCTTTCTATCACGGTTGACACAGTCAGAACAAAACCCGTCACATCAAACAGCACCTACATCCTCCAAGGAACCGCAGGCGCAGTCTCAGATCCAACCGTCAACCTCGTGTACCTAGTCACCCCAAACAACACGCTCACCTTGACCTGGCGAGTCGAGACAGATGTTCACGACCACTGGCTTATCACATACATCGACGCAGCAACCAGCAACACGATCCACGGGGTAATCGACTACGTCTCCGAAGCATCATACCAAGTCTAGTGAGTGTGATCCCAACCCCCACACCAACTGCCATTTCCCTGCCCAGCACTAACCCCTCCATCCAGCTCATGGGGCACCAACGACCCCACAGACGGCACCCGCATCATCGTCACCAACCCCTGGGACCTCGCCGCCTCCCCTTACACCTGGCACAGCGACGGGCTAGTCAACTACACCAGCACGCGCGGCAACAACGCGATCGCGCAGTGGAATCCCAGCGGCGGGCGGCCGTACCGCAACAACTACCGGCCCTCGTCGCCGACCCTGGAATTCCACTACCCCTACGCCCCGAACCAGACCTACCCAGCCGCCTACCTCAACGCCTCCATCACGCAGCTCTTCTACACCGTCAACACCTACCACGACCTGCTGTACCAGCTGGGGTTCACTGAAGCCGCCGGCAACTTCGAGTTCAACAACGGCGGCCGCGGCGGCCGGTCCCACGACTACGTGATCCTCAACGCGCAGGACGGCTCCGGCACCGACAACGCCAACTTCGCCGCGCCGCCCGACGGCATCCCCGGCCGCATGAGCATGTTCCTGTGGGTGGAGCCGGGGTCCGCGACGGATGTCATCCGGGATGGGAGCTTCGATAGCGGGATTGTAATCCACGAGTACACCCATGGTTGTACGTACCCAGCAACCTTTGTTATACCCAATCCACCCTACGCCCCCCCTATACCAGCTTGGAAAACGCTAATCACCAGGAAACAGTGTCAACCCGGTTGACCGGCGGCCCCCACAACGCCGGCTGCCTCAGCACCCTCGAGTCCGCCGGCATGGGCGAAGGCTGGGGCGACTTCATGGCCACCGCCATCCGCGTGAAGCCGGGGGACTCGCGCAACACCTCGTACGCGGTGGGCGCGTGGGCGCAGGCCTCCAAGGCCGGGGTGCGCGCGTACCCGTACTCGACCTCGCTGCGCGAGAACCCGCTGCTGTATACGGATGTCAACGAGTTCGAGGGCGTGCACGCCATCGGGACGGTGTGGGCCAGCATGCTGTATGAGGTGATGTGGAATCTGATGGATCGGTATGGGGTGAGTAGCAGTGAGGGTGTGGGTTGGGGGGTCAGTGGTGCTGGTAGTCATCGTCGTGGTGGTTTCGGCAAAGGGGTGAAAGAGATGGATGGGAGGTATTTGAGCTTGAAGTTGGTCGTGGATGGGATGGCTTTGTGAGTTATCCCCCATGTTTGTTTGGCGCTTTTGGGGCTGGTGGAAGGACAGGTGGAGCTGACTGAGTGCAGACAACCTTGTAATCCGACCTTCGTGCAAGCTCGCGACGCGATTTTGGACGCAGACGTGGCGCTTACGGGGGGCAAGAATCGGTGCGAGATTTGGAAGGGGTTTGCGAAGAGAGGGTTGGGGTCCGGGGCGAGGTTTCGTCGGTTTAGGAGGGTGGGAAGTACGACTATTCCGCCGGGGGTGTGTCAGGATTGAAAGAGGGGAATTAGCATGAGTTGAGATGTTTCATCTTATAAGTGGAGTCTATAATCAAATTATATCGCGCTATAGTCGACTTCTTCATGGCATGTAGTTCACAGTACCAACCGAAACAGCAGGTAGATGACAATCAAACCACGGCGAAAAACGCCCGGCTCTGCATCACCCTCGCCACCAACAGCAGCAGACTCCCCACCAGAAGACTCACGCCCGAATATATGGACAACGATAGGTATCCGTATCTCTGCGCAAGCTCCCCACTGATAGGGATCCCGGCCATAGCACTGTTCGTCATTTTGAATTAGCCATCATAACCGACAATCCCCCTTGAGAGGGAATAGACATCCTTACGAAAGAGATGCAGCAGCCATCACAACCCCGACCGCAAGACCAACACTCTTCGGCGTCGCCAGCTGCAGCGCACATGCCTGTTGGAGCGACAAAATAGCCTATAAGATAGTTTCTCATTAGTCGCTTGTGTCCCAGTGTTCACGTTAGAGGTCTGCCTACCCCGGAGGAAAACCCATAAGCAGCCGAAAAGATCACCAGACCCGCCACGGACGTAACCTTCGTCCAGCACAAGGCAATTATCCCGGAGGTAAACGTAGCCACGAAGCAGCAGTTGAAGCGCCCGTACCGGTCCGCCAGGATCCCCGGTAGAATCCGGCCGAACAGCGAGGCGCCGTTGATGATGGAGATGGTGTAGAAGGCGAGATCGGCGGAGAAGCCCTGCGCGACGGCGTAGGAGGTTGTGTAGAAGAAGGGGGAGAACATGCCGAAGTAGATCATGAAGAAGGCGAGGCAGGTTAGGTGCATGGTGGGATTCTTGAGGATTGGGGGGATTTCGTGGGAGGAGGGTTTCTGGGACTGCTGCTCTTGAGAAATGATGGGGCTGCTTGATTTTTCAGTATCGAGGGGCGCTGAGGATTGTGTTTGAGAAGTGGTGGTGGTTGGTAAGGGAGGATAGGCTGGGGGCCTGCAGCAGAGACAGGAGACGGCCAGAAGAGGGATCATGATGAATGCGACGATACGCATGGTCCATCCGAAGCCAATCCGGGGATTTTGGAGGAGGTTGTTGACTGCAATGGGCCAGATGACACCGCCGAGGGAGGAGCCGGAGATGACAATCCCCACTGCTGCACCCCGATTGACCTTGATGTGCTGGCCGACGAGGGCTATCATGGGGCAGGTGAGGAGTGATTGGGAGATGCCGAGAAGGATTCCTTGGGCGAGGATGAATTGGTAGAGCTCCTTGCAGAGAGAGGTCATCATGAGCGAGAAGACGGTTCCGAAGGATCCTATGCAAAGGAGGATCTGCTCGCAAGTCAGCCGGGCGTTGGGCGGGTGGTCTGGCGCAGAAAGACGTACCCTCGGTCCAATTGTGTCAAGTAATGGACCCGACACGAGTGATACAGAGAAGATAAAGAACACAGCCAGTGCTCCGATCCAGGCGATGGTGGACTGGGACTCGTCCGCCAGCTGGGCTTTCGAGTAGTACTCTTCGAACAAGCCAAACGAGTTCACAAAGCCGACTGTGCAGAAGACACCGGTGAAAGATCCTAGTAGCATAAGACATGCTCGTGGTCTGAGTCTGTCAGCTTGCTCGGGGTTCTTGATTGATGCCAGGAGAGACTCACGTGTATTCGCTCTGGGGCTTTGAAGGTTGATCGGAGTTAACCATTGTGGAGGGTCAATCGGCTTCTGCTGATTGTGGTCGATGTCTTTGATATGAGCTTGAGTAGAGTCATCGCTACAGAAGGCATTTTCAAAGCTTTTATAAGAGTAAAAGAGCAGCAGTGATGAATGAAGCTTGCTCCGTCCGGAGTGTCCGAGGATGTGTGAGTTTGAACTTATGCTGGCGCAGTTGTCTGTAGCTAAAGTACATTGATGGCTGTCCTTCAGCAAAGACGCTGGATGGTCCGCTCCGGCGCCCGGACCCTCCGCGGAGTCTCCGAGCGGAAGCCGCCAAACAGACAGCCTCCCCAACTTCCTGTCACCAACTACACTTTCCGCTGTGAGCCATCTACTCACCGAGATGCTTCAGGTCCTGAAGGTCGGTAATCACAGAATCTGTTAATCCGTGACTTCCTTGTCGTGTGACGCAATTCGAGTCAGGTCCAACAGCAAACCTCAGTATGAAGCGAAAGGCCGCACCAGAACCTCTCAATCCTCAGCCGAAGCGAACACCTCGCCAGGATCCTGTCTCCTGTGAATCATGCAGGACAAAGAAAATCAAATGTGATCGACAGCAACCCTGTGCGAGTTGTTCTCTTCGCCGATTGACCTGCAGATATGAACGATCTGGGGCTATCGCGAGAGACAACAGTACCCGAGATACCCAGACATCAGGACATGATGGCTCTGTGCTCATCCAAAGCTCGCAAGACAAGCATACTCTTTCACCTACAAAGACTCTAGCCTCGAAGAATAACAGGGAGTTGATGCAAACAGCCGACTGGCTTGAAAATATTCACATGGCTGCGAGGATTCCAACGGCCACTCCAGACTGGCTGCGCGACGGGCTGCGTGATTCTCGAAGGACTGGTAACTCAATCCCAACTCCTGAAGCTCGTCCCTCCATATCCTCGCTCGCATTTATGTATAAGAGCCAGTCTGCTTCCAAAGAGAACCCAGCAACGATAAACCTGAAGACATACCTCCCTGATAGAGTCCAGGCAATGACCCTGTTTCAATACTATGTCGACTACGTGGGGCCCTTATACTATATTATCATTCCAAGTCGCGTCAAATCCCAAATCAGTGATATATATCATTCCGTTGAAGTTGGATCACCGATCATTCTAGATCATCTGGCTTTACTCTTCAGTATAATGGCAAGCTCTCTTTATCTGCAACTGTCCCTAGAGACTTCTGCCGATGCAGAGGCTTGCAGTCGCGAGTTCTCATACCTGACTGGTGCGGCCCTGATTCAGAGCAATTATACCGTGTCTCCCACGATAGAAGGGCTGCAAGCGACCATGATTGTCATGCACAATCTCTACGCCTGGAATATACAACCAACCGTCAGCGGACTTTTCGCGCTGGGGTCAATTATTAGTCAGGCTAAAATCCTGATGCTCCATTGCGTTGATTCGCCCCGAATCCGGGAGGAACGAGAAGCCAAAGGTTATGACTGTTTAGAAGTAGAACTCAAAAGACGGCTATGGTGGGACTTGGTATCCTATGACTGGTAAGTTTCACTGAATCTGTGACGATCATAACTGAATCGCTGATAATTTCGAGGCTCCTTGGCAATCTGACTGGCCCTCAAGAATGGACATATTCGATCCACCAGGATCATATGAACGTTCAACAACCTTCAAATATCGACGACGAGCTCATAGAGAAGGAAGGTGCTGTAACTTCACTGCCCAGCTGCATGCCTACAGACATGTCCTACGCGCTCCAGCGCCTTAAGCTGGCAGTTTTATGCCGTGAAATCATTGACGCAACATCATACGATCACCTTCATGGTCTAGAGCTAGACTACAGCAAGATCCTTGAGCTGGATCGCAAGTTCCATCAGCTGATCTCAGAGATCCCAGGATTCTTCCGCCTCGATCCGGGCTCCCGGCGCCAATTTGAATCAACATACAAAGAGCGACCGGCCATTGCATGGCAGAGGTATGTTCTGCAGCAAGGCTACTTCTCTCGGCTATGCCGATTGCACCGGCATCACTTCATCCGTGGCGCGCGTGACCCCGCATTTGCGTGGTCTCATATCATCGGCCTCCAATCTGCTCGAAAAGTAATCGAAATTAGAAAGATTCTAGACGAAGGCGACCTCGGCTATAACCCGCCCGTCTCAGTGGTTTGGTCTGTCACTCACCATGTGTTCATGGCTGCTGTGATTCTCTTGATGGACGCTTGCTTCAACTGGGATGATATTCTGGCGGAAAGAAGGAAGGAGGAAGTGCTTGACGCCTGCCGCATGCTAAGCAAGGCACACGAGTCGTCTTCACTGGTACGAGAAGGGATAGACGCGATGATGCGCGTACTACGAAAACATTGGAAGACCAGCACTCAGTCATTCGCCGCACAACAAGCCGAGGTCAATTCATCCAATGCGCCGCTTGGACCTCGAATAGTCAAGGAACAGCGCATCAATCCAGTCATGACGGGTATTTACAATACACCATCCACGGCGATCGACGGGCATGATGATGAAACAATAGGAACCGCTTCCAGAAGCTTGCCTATTGATAGGCAATTTGAAGACATTTGGTCAGAAATGCTGCAAAGCGGTAACAATCTAACGCTAGAGTCTGCGGACTGGACAGATTTACTTGATGAGCTGACGGATACCAGCCTGCCTGGCAATCGTCCTTTGGCTCTTGGCTGATGATGATTTGTGGATGAGAGAAAGAGGAGTTGCCACCTTTTCGATGACCCTTTTCGGAGTCTTTTGCCGCACAGCACATGTCGAAATCTTGCACGGAAGTTACAATTCTCCAAAGGCATATTTCATGGTTTGTACACCTGAAACTCAAGTACTTGATTTAAGGTTATGCACACATATAGAAATGGCTATCAATCATTCCCCTAGTCTTCAACTGTCACATCGACCTTACTAGTGTCTTGACCGGGACAATCCATCAGCTCCGAACCCCTAAGTTGATGCAGTGAACTCACAGAAAGCCACATGATCCTTGATATTCAGGGCAGCATCGTATGGCTTGGCATAATACCACGCTGCATTGGGATATGTTTTTTCTGAACGTTGCGCGATGTCAGCCATTCTTCCTGGAAAACAGAGCAGGAGCAGGGCTCTGATGACAGACCTCCCACTACAACGGAGTAATACGAAGCATGTCCTTTCCATGGACAGAACGTTGACAGATCAGTCGGGACAAAGAGAGATTCATCCTTGATTGCTGAAAGAGGAAACTACTGGATGTGAGCTTAGCAAAACAAACTGACCAGGACTTGAGGCATTTACATAAATGTTGCCTTCGACCGTTTCCCACGTTGCGGTCTCAGCAAGGACGGTGTCGTCAACGATAGCCTTCGCGACAGGCATGATGGGTTCTTATACTGAAATGACCTTCGGACGAGAGAAGAAGGAAGGAAGAAATGTTGGAAAGACTACGAAGTTGACATTGTTCAACTAAGATTATGATTACAAACTGGAGGCACGTGAGTGCGGGGAAGCCGGCATACAATGAATAATATCATCGATAAGGATCTATCCGCCTACACGTGGACGACTGGACGTTCCAGGCTACATGAGATTACTCTTTAGTCTGTGGTTCCATCTGAAATCTGCCCGCCTCCTTCATATCTCTCAGGTCTTCTAAGTCCCAATTGTTGATGTCATAGCCATCAATCTCGTAAGGCCATCCGACATGATCAAAATCCACGGCGGGGGGATTCCAAGGCCAATGGCGATTCCAGGCCGAATCTATGCGGGTTTCACCGAGCAGCAGTCCTGGATCTGCGACGATTTGCTCCAAAGTCTCCACCAGCCGATCTCCATATGACGAGCAGGCATGTGCCGCAGGTTGATCCACGAGGTACAACCGGTCATAAGTTCGTTTGACACATTGCTTCCCCTGGTGAACCAGTCGCACAAGCTTCGCGGGGGACATTTCAGTGCACAGCGGATATCGCGCGAGGCGCAGGATCTTCCGCCACATTAGGGTCCGCTGGTCGCCCTTCGGATCGGCCATGTTATAGAAGCCTCGGACGCGTTGAATCTCGTCCCGCAGCGCCACGCGCATTTCCCGCAACATGTTGCCTCTAGCCACGTTGATCTTCTCATAGATCGGAAGCGGTAGCACGGCATCGGCAGGCGGTACCATGTGCGGATGTTCCTTGATCAGCGAGCCCGTGGCTTGCTTGAAGCCCTCGCGCACGTTGAATACCCACATGATGTACAGCATCCAGTCAATGACCTGCGCATCGGACGGCTCCGGGTCGCCGGGCCAGATGTTCTCCACCCAGGTTGTAACGACCGGCATCACGGGCCTAAACAGATGAAACTTGTCAACCACTTGAGCAATATCCTTGAGCAAAGCCATTTCGATACCTCCACTCGGAACGTCAGCCCATCTACCGTGGACGGCCTGCATGACCGTAACAAACGCCGCAGGATTGACGTCGTCATAAGTGAGGGTCAAATGGCCGTTCGCCTTGAACCGGATGCCTTCCTCGAAGTCGTGCTCGAACAGAGCATAGAAGTATGGGGAGGCTTCCGCGAGGTGTCGCGAGCTGCAAAGTATCTCATACTGCCATCTGCCATTGTGGATGACCACAGTTACGTCGCTCTTATAGCAGAGCGTGTCTACAACCCCGTCGAACGGACTTAGGATGTCGAAGCCGCATTCAGGCCAGTGCTCCCCATCATTAGAGGGCTCTGAATCAGTGTCAGTCTCTGAATAGGAGGAAAATGCATCGTCGGAGGAGGAGGAGTCCACGTCCTCTGGTGGGAGCAAAGATCCCGGCCATTGGAGGACAAACGGAGTGTTGGGAGGGGTGAACATTATGCCAAGCCTCACCTTTCTTGCAACTGGGGTTCGGATCTGGGTGTCAGCTTGATTGAAAGAAGCAGCTGTCTTCATCCAATGACTGAGGGTTTGTTGTTGGACCACCTCATCGATGAGGAGCTTGTTGTCTTATATATGAGAGCCATATCTTCCTGCTACAAAGAACTGTCGTACGTACTGGAGATACTCAGGAGGTTGTATATCTGATGGATACATGTTGCAGGATTTTCGTCATATTTCATTGTGTAGAACTGAGGTTTTACGAAAACCCCCTCAAATATAGTAAAGATGCGGAAACTGTGTGTATGTCCGAAGATCTCCGCCATGGCTCATTGTTTTCAATTGAGGAAGAAAGACAACCGGTGATGCATTGAAAGAAGTTCTCAGTAAGAAAGGCACGATGTATGCAAAAGCATGATTGTCCAGCAATGTAGGACCGAGATTACGAGACAATCAAACCGAACTGCTTCGCTTGTTGACCGCAGCGTCCATCTAGCCTGGATCAGGATCATGCTTGCTATCAATTAGCCTGGCTTTTCCGGCTTCGCTGACGATAAGAGAAATGCGGGGGCGGGGCACTTGTCAATGGCAGGGCGTGCAGCACTTAATCACCTACCAGGTCTGCGACAGTCCTTCTGGGTCTCAAGCCCTGTTGGAGTATAATGCAACACAAGATGCGCTCTTGTTTCATCGCGTACTGAAGGATATTTCAGGCAATTTGTATGGCTCAAGACACTAAACTCAGGGTGGAATAGCGCAGGGCTCGGAACGTCGGAAACGCGGAATGGCGGAATGGCCGCGCGCGCCCTGTCGCTGACTAGAGACTGAAACCCCCCCCACCGGCTTATCGATAAAAAAGCTGTTCTTCCTTCTTCGCTACACAGGGTCTTTCTCATCCCAACGCCATTGTATATTATTTAGATCTTCTTTTGATTGCTGGAAGCTGCCTGTCGCTTTTTGGCTCTGTGCTCCTACCTCAATTGAGCTATAACCCTTCCTTTCCCCCCCAAATCTTCGAGAGGCGTCTTCCGCAGCGCCGAGTCCTTCCCCGCACATGGATCGCGAACAATTCAGGACAGCAGCTCATGCTGCGGTTGATGAGAGTCAGTCTTCGAGGACCATGGGACACTGTTCCAGTACTAACTCCCAGTAGTCATCAACTACTTCGAAGGCCTCCCCTCCCAGCGTGTCCTCCCCACCGTCGAACCCGGCTACCTCCGTCCCCTGATCCCCGAGAACCCGCCGGAGCAGCCGGAAGAATGGTCGCAGATCCAGGCGGACATCGAGGAGAAGATCAAGCCGGGGCTCACGCACTGGCAGTCGCCCAACTTCATGGCCTTCTTCCCCGCGGGGGTCACCTACCCCAGCATCCTGGGGGAGATGTACTCGGCGGCGTTCACCGCGCCGGCGTTCAACTGGCTCTGCTCGCCGGCCTGCACGGAGCTGGAGACGATCGTGATGGACTGGCTGGCCAAGGCCCTGGCGCTGCCGGAGTGTTTCCTCAGTACCTCCGAGAACCGCGGCGGCGGCGTCATCCAGGTGACCGCCAGCGACACGGTGGCGACGATGATGATCGCGGCGCGCGAGCGGCGCGTGACGGAGCAGGTCGTCGCGGAGGGGCTCAAGCCGGAGACTGTGGAGTACGAGGACCGCATGATGGAGCTGCGGCCCCGGCTGGTTGCCCTGGCCAGCAACCAGGCGCACAGCAGCACCGCCAAGGGCTCCCTGCTGGCCGGCACCCGCTTCCGCAGCGTCACCGCTCGGCTCGAGGATAACCTGGAGATGACGGCGGCGGGGCTGCGCGAGGTGCTCGAGCAGTGCGACAAGGACGGGCTGACCCCTTACTTCATCACCCTCGGGTTCGGAACGACCAACACGTGCGCCGTGGATCGGTTCGCGGAGATCAAGGCCGTGCTGCGCGAGAAGCCCCACTGGCAGCGGATCTGGGTGCATATCGATGCGGCGTATGCGGGAGCCGCCCTGGTGGCGGACGAGTGGCAGTACATCGCGAAGGACTTTGCGGAGGGCGTGGACAGTTTCAACTTGAACATGCACAAGTGGCTGCTGGTCAACTTCGACGCAAGGTATGTTGTTCGACACTCATTGACCGTTTTGTGATCTGCTGACACTGCATGATAGCTGCCTGTTCGTTCGCAACCGGTTCGACCTCACCAACGCCCTGGACATCACGCCGGCCTACCTCCGCAACGAGTACTCCGACTCCGGCAAGGTGACCGACTACCGCAACTGGTCCATGTCCCTGGGCCGTCGCTTCCGGGCGCTGAAGATCTGGTTCGTGATGCGCAGCTACGGCCTCACCGGGATGAAGGACTACATCCGCAAGACCATCGGACTCGGCGAGGTGTTCGCCGACTTGATCCGCAGCCGTCCGGACATGTTCGAGCTGATCACCGCGCCCGCGTTCGCGCTCACCGTGTTCCGCATCAAGAGCCCCAGGGCCGCGGTGACGGAGGGCGCGTCCGTGCTGCAGCCGGACGAGGCGTCGAACGCGCTGACCAAGGAGGTCTACGAGCTGATCAACTCCCGGGGCGAGATCTTCATCACGTCGACGGTCATCGCGGGCGTGTATGTCATCCGTGTCGTCAGCGCCAACCCGGCCGCGGAGGAGAAGTATATCCGTCGGGCGTTTGAGATCTTGGTGCAGACGACGGAGGAGGTGCTCCAGCGGGAGTAATTCAATAGACCTTGTATTCTTGTATAGATATCATAGTGCGTGTTGGATACTTAGCAATAAATCACGATCGCGACGCCCTCGAGTCTAAATCAATCATTCGCATGCTCGACTTCTAACCACATATTAGGACCATGCACCCGTTCCCAGGACCCTTTTCGTAGTTCATCCAGTTTCTTTAGCAATCCTCCCTTCTAATTAATCAAGACCCTCCCCCACCCCCTCCACACCCCCCGCCACCACCACTATGCCCTCCGCCGCCACCACAACCTCCTCCCCCATGATGTCCACCTCCCCCATGATGTCCACCTCCCCCATGATGCCCACCTCCATGATGCCCTCCACCACTATAATCCCCACCACCACCATCGACATAAACCCCATGCACCGCATGTCGTCGCGGATAAGAGCTCTTCTTCGACGACATGTTATACGATGAGGAATACCGCGCCGGAGGGGGGCGTTCGTCGCTGCGAGAGGAGAAGCACATCGTTCTGTCTCCGGTGATTTCGCTTAGGAAAGAGCGTTGAAGATTATAGCGTGATTCGGAGAGTTGTGCGATCGGTATTTCGCGAGATTCTAGGGCTGAGGGCTGAGGCTTGTAGTATGTGTGAAGACTGGAGTGTGGTGATTCTCTGTCCTTCGGTCTATTGGAATGAAGTGTAGGTTGGAAAGTAGAGTAAAACACCACTTCTGCGATATTTGCGGTGAGTTTGTACCGTTGCCTGGAGCTTTGTCTTGGGTTTGGAACCGTAAAGTGGGATTCAGGCAGACCTGGGCCAGTGGGTAAGGTTGGATGTATTTATATCTATACTTCTGTGCTGCGTGCACTGCGTCTGCTGCGTTTGCTTCGTCATTCACCGGAATGACAGGACAAGGCTGAGTTGAGTCATGGGTAGAGAGAGACGCGGCTACCTACAGTGAAGGAACGAGGATGAGCCTTGCAGGTATGACCCCTTGGGATGGTAGTGAATGTGGTGACGGCGATGCCGATCCACAAGGCTTGCTTCCTTCCTCACTGTGATGTTCGTCCCTGCGGTTGGCGTCGGGGATGGTTGTGGCGCGGAGGTCGGGGTCGGGCACGGGGCGTTTGCCGGGGCTGTGCTTCCGGCTCGGGCTCGTGATGTCGGATACGAGGGTGGGAGATTTGTTGCTCGAGGTGCTTGAGTTATGTGAATAGTTCTGATTTAGAGGATTGGTGTCGGTGGTGGCGGAGTTGGATCTGTTTGAGGGGGATTTGTTGAAGGTTTTAGGATGGGTGGGTTTGGCTGTTTGTGGTTGTGGATGTTGGGATGGGTTCCATCTCAGTGTGATGTTCAGAGAGTTAGATATATTGTGATTGGAGGGCTTGTTATTTTCTTGTAGATGAGGTACATTGTATGGTATTGAGGATGCGCAGAGGAGGGGAAATGCAGGGAAATTGCCGGATGCATTCTACTTACCCTCTAAGCTCTTACTGGTGTAGTACATGTACGACCGGGTCAAAGTAAGCGATTCGATCCCAATAAATCGAATGCAATACCTTCCTTATCTGATCTCTGCCACCCATCGGCTACAACGGCTGTAGAGGTGTTTAGACACCTTTTGGATGGCTCGTTTCTCTTATCTACTTAGGACTAGTTACACATTAACAGTGGTAGTAGTACTCATTATGGCGCGTAACTGTCAGCTCTCTATTCCTGCTTGATATACTCCGTCCTTTCATAAACCTGTAGATCTAAAGAGCTATACTTTATAAACTGTATAATCTTCATACACGAAAGTGACAAAGCTGTATTTACTCTAATTCTAGATATCTTATTACCAAAGCGGAAGTATACCAGTCCTGCAGAGAAAGTGACAGGAAGTAGTAGAAACATAAAGAAAAGCTAGAAAACTTGAAACAGTAGCTCAATACAGTAAATACTCGGTTTGATATGTAGAACAGCAGTAGTATTTATTCTGTTTTAGTGCTTATTCGAGTTGAAGTAGCTTGCGCAGAATAGGGCCATTGGCCAACACGGGATTCGAACCCCTGCTATATGAATAGCTGCCATGCGGCCGCCCAGCTCGGCCATTGATCTGCCCAAAGCCTCGGGGCAGACTTCCTTTGGAAGACCCCGGGCGGTCACTATTAGGCCACCCTTCACTACTAGTATAATCGCGCTACAAGTGCCTTTGACTATACGAATTACATAGATGAACCAGAAGGTAGGCAGTGCGTAGATGTGGCATCTCTGGACTAAGCAGGAGAGGAGGTGCAAGTTTGCTTCTTCCACTATCTAAGGCCCTAGGGGGTTGGGTCGAGCCCTCTTTGATGGGGATTCTTTTCCTAGTCCCTCCTGCCTGTGGAGTAAAAAGATACACTAACAATAGGCGATGCATGACTGAGCCTGGAGATTGCAGCAGCCCCACCTCGTCTTATAGATTTTTGACCGATACATATTGAAGTACCGATGACTCCTTTCAATCCTATCAACTCAAAAATCACTCTCCACGTGGATCTGCGTCGGTACGAGCGAAAGTAGCGGCCTGAGGCGCTAAGAAAAGTGGGGCTATATTTTAGTTTCGAGTGCTACTGTACAACAAACAGCCGCGGTGGTGTAGTGGTATTAACATTGCAGAGCCCCCGTACTAGCCTTATGCTAGCGGTGTGGAGTGCAGATTCTGGGTTCGAGTCCCAGTCGCGGCATTCTTTTTTGCTTGCTTGCTAGGGGGAAAGGCGTCATGAAGATGTCATCGGTGAGAAGAGTGTGCTGGGGGGTGGGTGTTGGGGAGGATGCGTCATACAACAAGAAGTGCGGATGGGATGGTTGTTGTTGTAGTAGAAAGGATCTATGAGTAGTATAACGGATAGAGGCCCCACTAATGAACACTAACGGATGCAGACACGCTAGTTATGGCATTCGAGTGTGTAGCGATGATGTGCGCTGTACATGCTATGCAGCAAGTAATCTAGCATTGGGGTTAGCAAGGGGAACGAGGGAAGAGGGAAGACGCTCGGGACGTACAGTTCGTAGAGTATCGACTGGAAGGCCGACAGCCCAGAACGGTATAGCGACACAATCGCCCCGGTAGCTATTACTACGAGCAAGGGCCGCAGAACCAGCAGGATGGCATACTTCACGATCGACACGGTAGTTCGCCTGTTGAGTTAGATACTGCAAGTCAATTTGCTTCATGATCGCTAGCTTACACAATAGAAGTTGCCATGTTTGTCGATCCTAACGATGACTAGTAGTCAAGGGGTCTTATTGCATGGTACGGAGGATAGGGTCTAGTCTGCCTTTTAGCCTATTATATTATCCAGTTCCAACCCCTGGCCCTGGGAGGGATGACTGGAGAGCTTTATATCCACCATGCTAGAGGTGGGCTTCCCCAAGCCACGGTGCTATTTAAAGCAATGTACTACAGGTGGCAAGAGTATTGAGACACGTACTCTGACGTCGAGAATTGTGCTGCCTGGATTCGTACAGTCTGGCTGATATCTTTGCCGCTTTTTCCGACTTCCTGGCCAGGTAAGGTGGAACCAGGAGGTAGCCAACCAGGCTCCTTTTCTGCAGGCATGAGGCCACATCTGATGGATGTGACTGGGTTTCCAAGGCGAAAGTTGAGTTTGCCGGCTCCACCCGGACCCCAAAGTCTCCACAGCCTTTCAGCCCTACAGGGCTGGCTGCCCAGGGGGTACCTCCCCCAAATTCCCAACTGACTTTTCCTGAAGCATTTCCATCCTCTTCTCTCAATCTCAAGTCATACTGCTGATCTGTCAGTACAACACCACGTATGGGATCGCTTGCTGCCATTCGAATCACACCCAGTCCTACAAATCGGACGCCTACAAGTCAATGGGTTGAATATCCACATTTGCGGACCTCCTTGCCATCCGACAAAAATCTAATGTTCGACTCTTTCTGGCCGTCTGGTGCCAGTTCATAAACGCACGCACGCAATGCATCCGGAAGACACTCCTCGCTTCACCCACTTTTCTTGTCAATCTCAAGAGGTTACGGTAGCCTCCACCTTCGAAGGCCTCCTGGCAGACCGGTCCGAGCAACTCTCAGAATCAAATGACCTTAAAGCAGACGCATGGTGGTTGGACATCTGCGACGCTTCCGAAGAGGATGTCAAGGCGGTCGGGCAAGCTCTTTCAATTCACCCTTTGACGGCCGAAGACATCGTCACGCGGGAGCCACGTGAGAAGATCGAAACCTTCCGGAACTACTATCTGATTTCGTTCCAGACCCTGCTATCAGCCACGGGCAACAGCTTGGAGCGGATGAAGTCTCTGACTAGCGAGCCACACACCATCCCTGACTCGGCTGGATTCTATATCCTCGTCTTCAAGAACGCCGTCGTCACGTTCTCTCCCAAGGGATGTTGTAATCATGTTTCGCGGGTTCTCGATCGAATTCACCGGATGCAGGATCCATCAATCATGTCGAGTGAATGGATTTGCTATGCCTTGATGTAAGCTTCCTGTTTTCAGAAATGCTTCAAAATCGGATCAAGCCGATGAGACTGACTCCGTCACAGCGATGACATCGTCGACAGTTTCGCGCCCTACATACGAGCCGCGGAGCGCGACTGCGACGCCATCGAAGATCAAGTATTCATGGCGCGGGCCGACGACATCAAAGCCATCATCCCGCTGGTCGACCGCCTCCACAAGAGCATCACGCAGCTCACCAACTGCCTGAGCGGGAAGAACGATGTCCTCAACGGGTTCGTCAAGCGCTGTCAGGCGAAGAGCCAGAACGCCGTCTTCTCGAAAGCGGACATGATCGTGTACCTGGGCGACGTACAGGACCATTTGGTTACCACGCTGACGAGTCTCTCCCACTTCGACGAGATTGTCGGTCGGTCGCAGGCGAACTTCCTGGCGCAGATGAGCGTCAACAACATCCGGCTGAGCTTGAATATCAACGAGATTCTGAGCAAGGTGACGGTGCTCGCGAGTATCTTTGTGCCGTTGCATATGATCACGGGTCTGTGGGGGATGAATGTGCCCGTCCCGGGGCAGGATGCCGAAGGGCTGGCCTGGTTCTTTGGGATTGTGGGGTGTTTTGTGGCGTTTATTGTTGTGTGTTGCTTAGTCGCGCAGCGGATGAAACTGCTGTAGATACATCTAATTCATATTATATACGACTTTATAACAGTTTTGAGACCATAAGGAGGCCAGACGAGCCTATGTGAGGCTAAATGTGCCGTGACCCACACAGCGCAATCATGGCCTGCGACAGGAGCTGGAACTCTCCGTGGCCGACTGAATCACCGCAAGAGTCCGGGGTGAAGAATTAATTTGCGGTTTGTACTGATACCGCGGTACAGATGAAGGGGCAGTTGGCTCCTTGTGCAGTGCACTCAGAAGTTTCTTGGGAAACACGGCTTCGTTTTGTGTTTGAATGTCAGATTTGTGGAGCTGGCTGCGTGAATTTCATGACTCGACGGCTCTTGGTTGGATGGTGAATCGGGTACTGGACGTTCAACGCTCAGGTGAGAAAAGAAAAGCAAAGTAAGTGGGCATTTGATCGATCTGATCGGCACCCTGAGTTATGCTAACATATCCTTTAGTCCACACTGAGCCGAACTCGTTCACAAGTCTTGTTGTGGGGGGTTGATGCGTGAGAAGAGTCCAATATCCCGTGATCTACGGTCATTGAGCTAATAATCTTGTCCAGAATTAGGACTCTATGGCTTGCCCAAGAATAACTGTTTCGTCTCGTTGAGGACAAGTCTCGCGGTTTCCAAGTCCGTGTCTACGGAGCGACGAGAATCCGCGACTCGACACTTCCCGTGGTATTCGGTGCTTCTACAACTGGGGTAGCTCATATTGGAAACATTCTAACCATGAAACGGGTCCGGCTCCGACTCTCGCCCCTCTATAAATAGCGGCCTGTCGCAAATATGATGTCTTGGTGTTGTCCGGCCGAGGCTCAAGAAAGTATCACAGCGTCTCACCACTCAAAAGAAAAAGAGCATCTGACATCAATGGAGGATTCCGAATCTCGTCAACAATAATGCGCTCACGAATATCCATGGCAAATGGCGCTTGTGAGAGAATCCTAGCATTCGATCAAGTCAGTATTCAGCTAACATTCTTATTTAAAACTAGGCTACCATAGCTGCACTGACACTATTGTTCGAGAATATAGCCTCATTGAGGAAGCCACACAACATGACTGGAGCCCTTCACAAGTGTCGCACCGATGAGATCAAGCTGTAGGTCATATTGGTTGATTAAGGCCTCATCCTCGAATGCAGGCCTCTCTGAGAGGCTCTTCCTCGGCGGTTCTCCCTCCTATGGCGGCGGCGGCGGCTACGGAAACCCTTCGGGCCCTACTGGACCTTCGTCCTGGCCGTAAATTCGAAGTTTTGATCCTGACGAGGCCGCTGGGTCTGATTTGGCTTTTTTCATCTCCTCTTTATCTGTTTCCATAACAGATACAATCAGGACAAGTTCTGAGTCTACTTTCTACTCTTTTCTTCTCTCTCTCTCTCTCTCTCTCTCTCTCTCTCTCTTCCTCTCAGACAGGCCTTGGCATGACTGCCACAACTTCCATATGGGATTTCCCCCCTTATTTCCCACAAAATGCATATGCTGCCTCGCGTTGGACGGTTGGCCTGCGTTTCCCGGTGTTCGCGGGGACCCGTGGATCGCTGCCCAACTGCTTTGGCACTGTCGGCCGTTAAAAATCGCTTTGGTCAGTTATCGGCTATGACAAGCTTCCAGTGTCGGACGGTACTGATATTCAGCTAACATCTTTATTCGCTATAGGGGTTTCTCAGTCTCTACATCATAAGTTCAGCCAGGAGTCAAGTTTTCCGCACTCGTTCTATCGCTCAGAGCTAGAGGCAATCCATTCTGGTCAGAAGACCCTCGCAGTTACATTGAATAATAGACAACCACAATGAAAATCTTACAGTGGGACACTCAATAACCGTGAGAACATACCGGCATCAGTGACAATCTTTCAATATCTAACAACTTCTCCATACAGAATTAGGTTACTCTTTCGTCGTTTCCTCCTGTCTAGGCCTTCATCCAGCCCGAACATCCCTTCGAACCCCCAGAGTCACCACTTTGCCCCCAAGAATATGAGCATCCCACACTATAATGCGCTTTGTTTCTCGAGGCACCATATCAACTCTCTAAATCCCAATACATCCACCTGTGCCAGTTGCGGCCACCATTCAAGTCTCAATACTTACCCCCCCCCCCCCCCCTCTCCCGGGACAGAATGGGCTCCGTAACAATGGACAGGAGCTGTGCACTGGGATGATTTCTGGTAGACCACAAGGACTGGAACTTCCTTCAATCGGCCCATTCTGGATTCTTTTCCCTCAAAAAATGAGTCTTCTTCTGCGGTCATTGATGCTTTAAAGAATTTCTTGCCGGGATTCTCAAGAAAAGGTGCTATGCAGGGACCGATGGAAGCATTCTGGAGCGGTCTGCAGATGCTTGCCATGTACTGCGTCATTCGGATATGGCTGCTACCCTGAACAAGCATCGCGTGGTATCGAATCCAACCGGTGGATAGGTTGGGCAAAATCTTGGACCTATTTATACCTTGCGAGCAAACGCTAGCGCTCGTTTGAAGCTTGACTATCATTGTTCTTGATTCGAACAACCCAGTGCTTTGATTCGGTAAGTAGAAGGCAGAATCCCTTACCTTGTCATGGCTAACACCAGAACAGCACAGGGAGATTTCACTCGAAGAAGAGAATAGAGAAGAAAGAATACAACCGAAAGAAAAGTAGAGATTGTGTCTACATGCGCGCGTGTGGACGAATATGAAGACGGAATTGAAGATGAAAGTGGTAATGAAGAGAAGAAGAAGAAAAGGAAAAAGAAGGAATGAACTGAACCACAGACAAAGAACCAAAAAAAGGGGGGGGAAATCGAGAAGAAGAAGAAGACAACAAAGAAGAAAAGATGCAGAGCAATCACTTGCTACTTACTACTTGCAAGCAATCCACCGCAACACATTCTCGGTTGCCCTCCCACAAACTTATGCGCTCTGATCGCCCAGTCGAACTCCCATGTATACTCGTGAATCTTGTCTTGGACGAAAGTCCATAGACTTGCCCCTGGCCTGCAATCCGAGGTCAGACATCATTGCCACAATCTGCACAAGAAGCACAAAGCTCAAACAAAACTGCTTCATAATACAGCTTCAAATATCTACAGCTCTCAGATGGCATTGGAAGGTGCTCACATGGCCCGGTTCATTATGAAAACAAAAGTGGAAAGGTACATGGCCATAGAGCACGGATCCTGGTACCATACCTAGCCCTTTACATGTACAAATCGGGGTCTCTCTCTAGTATACTCTCCCCACTACTTCGCACAATCATCCTCTACAACTAGCAATGTTATATTTCTCGATATACATTCGCAAAAAGACTACAATAAAGCTTGCAGCCAAAGGAGCAGCAACTACAGAGCAAACCACAGGCTCCCTTGATTGAGATATCTCTGTGTCTGAATCTGATGTCATTGCCAACAGCTCTTTATCTTCCGTGTCTAGTCGAAGTGTGGGCGGCGCGGAGATTAAATTATAGGGCATGGTGTCACACTTTCCTGCAGAGCGGTGGGCCAAGCATTTCTTACGCTGCGGCGTCGTCAAGATTACGAGGATGAAGCACCAATGGCAATCCCTCATTGATGGCCGACCATCCCGCTAATCCTTGGGTTGCATCCCACAACTGCAGATACCCTAGTGCTCTACGTCGTAGTGCTCATCGATTCTGAATCCTGGCCTGTAGTAAATATTAAGCTTACACATCGAAATGCGTAAATTCTTGTATTTCGTCCCAACCGTTCTGAACTCGACCTCTAATTCTCCAAACAGGTACCATTCCGGTCCTGATCCCAACAGAATTTAAGCGATCTCCATTATCACATGCTCGAAAGTCAAACACGGAGACTCGGGGAGTCTTGATTCCCCACTCTTTCTAGCTGAGCCTCGACCAGTGGGTGACATCTCTTGTGCGCAAAAGGTTCCACGTGGCGCTCGGACTGACCGCTGTCGGCCAATTATACGAAGAAATACTAATCGAAATGAGGTTAGTGTAGCGCTTACTAAGTAGGTACCCCGGGCCCAGCCACTAGACTCTATTGAGGAAAGCGGCCCAATGGGCGGGAACTGCAGCACTGCAACTAAAGCGCCCGGCCACTCACTGTTCGCTCACTGACTGCTTGTTCCGTGTTCTTGTGTGTCTTATCTATCATCAAATGGCCCGACGGAGTGGAGGGGCAAGGGCTTTATCACCCCCAACCAATGGATTGTATTTGACTACCTAGGTAGACCAACTGCTTTCCAATCTATCAAGTTCTAGTCTAATGACGGTCAACCCTGGCTGGCATCTTGTGAGACCTTTCCTAAAGTATCTTAGGTTGAATTGCAGCCTCGAAGAATGATTAAAACTTTCTTAAGTAGCCACGCCCCTCAAAATGTTAGATGCAAAATACCATTAACGCTGAAAGGCTTTTCTCTACCTCCGGTCTTTTCATCAGCATCTGTCCTCTTGGATGAATTCCGGTGCTCTGCACAATCTTGTCAGCTAATTATGGAGGGCATCAGGACGCCTACTGACCAGGCATTAGACCCTGGCTCAGCCTTACAACCGGACAAGACCCAGACGATGGACCATGCAGATGCTCAGCTTGCGGCGGAATTTGGGTACAAACCCGTCTTGAAGAGAGAGTTCGGGTTGTTTTCCACCTTCTCCTTCGCTGTCAGTATCTCGGGACTGTTTGCGACTGTGATGACAACCATGATTTATCCTTTGGAAGCTGGAGGTAGTAGTGCTGTCGTTTGGTGTTGGTTAATTTCTGGATTCGGTTGCATGTGCCTTGCAGTGAGTAGAGCGCCGTCGCCAAACACAATGTTGGTGGTGTCGCATCGCTGATAGGGTTATGCTAGTGCTCCGTTGCCGAATTAGCCTCAGCATACCCGACTTCGGGTGGTTTGTGAGTCCGCACTCCATCTCCCTCCTTCGTCCCCACAGAACCTCTCCGGCAGGACCAGAAACTATAGTTCTAACTTCGAATTTTAGGTATTTTACAATCTCGAGATTGGTCCCGCAGGATTGGGTTCCTTCGATAAGTTGGTATGTGTCGTCCACTTGCTCCTCAGACTATGCCGGGTACTGAGACACCTGGTCCTAGGCTTACTGGCTGGTTGAATCTTCTGGGACAAATCTGTGGAGTAGCATCTTCAGAATACGGTGGAGCCCAGATGCTGCTCGCCGCTGTCTCAATGGCCAGAGATTTTGACTACGAAATCACCACCGGTACCACTGTCGGGGTCATGGCTGCGCTGACCATCACTACCGGCCTCATCAATTCCCTTTCAACGTACTGGATGGAAAAGATAACTAAATTCTATGTCGTCTTTCATGTCTTGGTTCTTGTCTCTTGCTCTATTGCTTTGTTGGCTATGACCGAGAACAAGCACGACGCTTCCTACGTCTTCGGCCACATCGAGTCGAGCACCGGATGGCAACCCATTGGCTTCAGCTTTCTCTTTGGTTTCCTTTCCTCGAGTTGGTGCCTCACTGATTACGATGCGGCGTCGCATCTATCAGAGGAGATTCGGAATCCAGAGGTTATGGTTCCATGGGCTATATCTTCGGCGATGCTATTTACGTACCTTGCCGGCTTTGTTTTCAACATCGTCCTTTGCTTCTGCATGGGCGACGTGAGTGGAATCCTGAGCTCTCCAACGCAGCAGCCCGTTGCGCAGATCTTTTATAATAGTCTTGGGAAGACTGGTGGAATCATCTTTACCGTCTCAGCGTTGCTCATCATCAAGTTCGTGACATGGACAGCCATGCAAGCTCTCGGCCGGACTGTCTTCGCCTGCGCGCGCGACCGGATGTTGCCCTTCTCCTCCGTCTGGACCCAGGTCAATTCAAGGACAGGAACACCATTGAATGCTGTGTGGATATCTACCTTTTTTTGCATCGCGATCAATCTCATTGCGCTGGGCTCATACACTGCGATCTCTGCTGTGTTTACCTTGTGCTCCATTGCTCTCGACTGGAGTTACTGCATTCCGATTCTTTGCAAACTCTTTTTTGGCAAGTTCAAGCGTGGCCCCTGGCACATGGGCAAATTCAGCCCGTTCGTCAATGCCTGGGCTTGTCTCTGGACTCTCTTCGTCTCGATCATCTTTGTGCTCCCCACCGCAAGGCCTGTGACAGCCGAAAATGTAAGTGATGCCTGCTCTCCTTTTGAGGGGTAGTGAAATGGCTGACAATTTTTGTTTCAAGATGAACTACGCCTGCGTCTTCCTGGTATTTGTCCTGCTGTTTGCCCTGGTCTACTGGTATATCAGCGGCAAAAAGTTCTACCACGGCCCCGTCACCGAAGGGGCAGTTGTAGACGATTACTTGGCCGAAAGCAACACCAGCCAGAAGCCCGACAAGACTGGAACTCGAGCATGAGGGTCCTCTAACCATTCTTTGCAGTCGACGACACCCGAGGTAGGATCACATCACGCGCCGAGTTCAACAACCCTAACGCGACAACTGCCCGACAAGTGCTTGCACTTGTCCGCCGCGCAACCGGTCCCACTAAGCAGCAAACCCATACCTACCGTTTCACCCTGAGCCCAACAGCGACATACAAGTGCCTAACGACGCCATCCAGTACGCGAATCCTCACTCTGCGATTTCGCCAAATCTCAAGAGCCCCTTGCAGCAACCTGGTTTCCAATGCACCACTCTGCTAACCGAAGCGAAGCCCAAAAGCGACTTCACCTAAAGCCTCACCGATCGATAACCCAGCCCCGGCGACTTTCGGCTATGGATCGACGATACGAGCAAGCATATATCGCCGTTTGAATTGGTCCTGTTGTAATATGATTTCCTTCTCGATAAAGAACCCTGCAAGTGGGATAATGCTGTACAGAATTTCCTTGATGCGTATAACCATATGTTTTGATCATCTCCTGTGTCCACAAAAGCTTTTGCCTTTCTCTATATTTAATGTTTTTAATATCTTTGCTATCGCATATCATCTTTCCTAGACATCCAGGACTTTTGCGTCTACTCTATCTAATCATGTCGCAGAGGAGAACAAGCAAACCTGCAGGAAGCCCTGAATAAGAGAGGCCTCAGGCGAGAACCGCGAGGTTTCAGCTTCGGACACGGCAATTAGGGCACTTGCTTCCTTCATCATACCTAGAAGAACAGTACTAAAGCCCTTCGCAGCGGCACAAATTAAGGGAAGCGACCAGCAGCAGACCAGGACTGTGTTGGTAAGGTAAGGCCGGGTAACAGCCTCTACATCCCCTACTGCTCTCTCTTATTCCTCGCCGTTATCCCTACTACCGTCATAACCAAACCAACCACTCAAAGCAATACATAGAGATTGCCGCAGTCACATACTTTACCGGCTCACGACCCGGGAAAAGCCTCGTAGAGAGAGCTGTATTCAGGTATATAGTTTGAACTAAGCAGTCTGTCAGTTGATCTGATATCTCTCACCAGAGAACAATAATGATGATAGGTGTCGCGAGGGCGGAAAGCGATGCACTTTCCACGACCGAGCTTGTGCGGGTTACATAGGGGCGAGGGGAAGGTCACACCGCTAACACTAATAACCCGTGCTTTAATCTCGATAGTCGGTTTCAACTCCTCACCAGTGCGGGGCAGCGATAACCATCCCTGGCAGTCGACTTATTACACCAATGACAGATCTCATACTGTCTTTTGGAGAGATACACGTTTAATTTAACCGTTGCAACCTTGCAGATGATGGCCAGACTCTGGCAGGTGCCTGTGCCTGGCAGGTGACATTGCCGGGGATGCAAAAAGCCGGTTCCCCTGGTATTTAAGCATCGGTGGCGCAAGCCTATCGCTCCCTCGGACATCGCCGGCAGTCACCATGCTTTTAACAGGTCTCTCCAGCAGTATCTGCTTAATTTTGGCTCTCAGTGTCACCGGTGAGTGCGTACTTCTCTGTCAAAAGCTGTTCAAGCGCTCATGAAGCAGGATTCGGTCGGTTGCTGGCAGTGCCTACTATCCCTGGATTCATCGAGCGCAACGGCACATTTCCTATTCGTCACGTTACAAGCCTTGTGGTGGACTCGAGATACTCGGACCATGTGGACGACAATGGTCAGACATTGATCCCTCCAACGCTCCGCGAGTTTGCGTCTACTTTTCAAGAAGATCTTCGGTCGTCGTTGGGTCTGGATGTGCCGCTCACTTTCAACAAGAGCAGGGGACACAACACGATCTTTCTGACTCTCACAAACCAGACGGGCTTTCAGGATGTTGCTGGGCGGTGGACTTCGGAGGGATATGCGTTGGAAGTCGACAGCCATGGAATCACTATTGCGGGAGCGAGTCCTCTTGGAGTCTGGTGGGGATCCCGTTCAGTGATCCAAGCAGCGGTACTAGGTGGCCATGGTCATGCTCTTCCGCATGGCTCTGGGGTCGACGCGCCTGGTTGGGCCAGTCGAGGAGTGATGGTGAGTGATCTTCCCACGGCAGTACCTTGCAACTGTTTAAAGCTGACCTTCCAGCTTGACGCCGGTCGTCATTACTACCCACCTCACTTCCTGGTAGAGATTTGCTCGTACCTGTCCTTCTTCAAGCAGAACGTCTTTCACTTACATCTTAGCGATAACCTCTACAATAACGTTGATCTGTATTCAACACAGGCCAGCATGGATCTGTATGCATCCTTTCGCCCGTGGTCTGATGATCCAGCTCTCGCAGGCCTCAACAGGCGCGTCAACGAGTCATATACGCAAACCCAATTTGACCAGATTCAGCAACAGTGCGCTCGTCGGGGTGTCACCATCATACCTGAGATTGAAGCTCCGGGTCACGCTCTAGCTATCGTTCAATGGCGACCAGAGCTGGGTCTCAAGGATCTCAGCATGCTTAACATCAGTCATCCGGACACAACACCGACGATGAAAACCATCTGGAAGACACTCCTTCCCTGGTTTCATAGCAAGACCGTGCACCTCGGGGCGGACGAATACAACTCTTCCCTGGTGGATGATTACACCGGCTTTGTGAATCAACTCAACGAGTATATCCAGGCGGAGTCGGGAAAAGCCGTTCGGATCTGGGGAACCTTCACACCTTCGCAAGGCGCCGATGTTAGCAAGGATGTTTCGATCCAGCACTGGGAATTCTTCGAAGACAATCCTTACTTTGACTACATTCAGAATGGATACAATGTTCTCAACTCTGACGACGCATTCTACATCGTTGGGAAGTGGTCTGGGAGCTATCCCCAGTATCTCAACAAGACCAGAGTATTCCATGGAAACCCCGCTGGCGGCGCATACGCACCTAACATCTTCGACACCAAGAACGCCACCAACAACCCACCTCGTGATAGCCCGGGTGTGCTAGGGCACATTGCCGCCCTCTGGAATGACTTCGGTCCCAATGCCACCACCGTTCTGGAAGCATATTACTCGTGGCGAGATGTCCTTCCTGCCCTCGGCGACAAACAGTGGGGTGGCGATATCCAAGAGAAAGAATACGATGCAGTATTTCACAAACTTCACGCCGCGGTTCCTGGGCAGAATCTCGATCGTCGCATTCCGAGTAAAGGGAGACGGATTCTCGAGTATAGATTCAGAGAGAACAGCACCAGCGTCAAGGACTTCTCCGGGAACAACTACCACGGCACGGTCCACAACTGCCAGATCCGCCACTCAGCCATCATCTTCTCCGACAATTGTTACCTGCAAACCCCGCTCACCAGTAAGGGAAGAGACTACACGCTCTCGTTTTCCGTCAAGCCCACTTCCCCAGTGCCCGGGACTCTTTTCTCCGGCTTTGATTCCACGCTTCTGAACGGTAACGGGTCGATCAGCAACCTCACCCTGGTCAGCGGTGGGAACGCGTATTCGCTGAACTATAGTCTCCCGGTGGATGTCTGGACGGAGGTGAGTTTGGTCGGCAAGGGGAATCGGACGTTTCTTCAGGTATCGGAGGCGAATGGTCAGGCGGCTGGTATGGAGTTTCTGACGAGGTTGGGTGTGGATGGGGATAGTCTGGTGTGGGCGCCTATTGCGATCGAGGCGCCTTTGGCTCGCGTCGGGGAGGGGTTCACGGGGCTGATGAGGAATATTTCGCTTTATGGGGTTGCGAAGTGATGGTCTTTGTGGTTTATCGGAAGAATTGAGTTCTGTGATGAGCTTTAGTTGAAGGTATGTGTGGTATGGATGAAGTTGGACAGGCTGAGGGACATGTGGTTAGAGAGATGGCTGTTGGCAGACTACCACTTCATCCAACTGGTGAGTGGAAGAGAATTATGTGTGCTTCCCAGGGTCCTCACAGGGGTCTTGGATAGACCGATACCAGGCTCACAGGATTTGAGAAGGATGCAATCAATTTGGAATGTCATCGCAGCTGAATCGCAGCTGAATCGTAGCTGACATTTGGACTTCGAAAATGTAGGTTCCTTTCTGACCATGTACGCTACGAGGTTTCAACACAAAGAAGCAAGAAACAGCCTTGGGTGAATCCATTGAATCTCCTCAAGCACAGGGTAGGCTAGATTCCGATCGTCGTCTGCTCGCCTTCTAAACAAGGTAGTGGGAGCACACTTGGACTATCCCCATCTACACTACAGTGATGCTACTACCTCACCCTCTCAGTTGAAGCATATCCCTTCACTCCTTGATATTGGAATGAGACCCTTGGAAAGGGTCCATCCGTTTGGGGTGACTGTACTGTACAGGCTCTGACCCATAAGTCCCCACGTGACTCTACGCTCCATCTCTCCCTATCTTTGACTCAGCACGTAGTACTGTAGAGGGAATCTGCGGTCAGCACGGGGGAACATGATTACTTGTCAAGTGGTGCTCGAATATGGTCTCGTGCTAGGGATACGTGGGCTGAGAGCGATGTGCTAAGACTTGGACTGTGAGTCATTTGTTGCTCATTGTCGCTGTTTTGGTATATCATCTCGGACCTCTGAGGTCCTTTCTTTGTTAGACGGATGAGAGATGCTAGACATGTCGATTTTGCAAGATCTTTTGCATTCTTTTCAGAGGGTTGTCATTGTTGAGTGACTTTGGGGTGATTTTGACAGGCTTGCGTTTCGGTTGGTTGAAGGAGGATCGATGGGGGAAGTGCAGGATGTGATCTACGAAACAGTAACATATTATTGTTCGGTTCTTAGAAAGAGGTCATATTATTCTGGGACGAGTGGGAAGGAAGATAGCGAATTGGACTTGCGTGTGGTTACTTTCTGCGGTGTGTATGGTGTGTGGAGGTGTGGTAGGAAAGGTGCGGTAGGGGCGCGATTGGCTCTGGTTGCTTCGTTACCTTGCTTTTTATCTGAGGGTCGGGTGATAAAGGGCTTACGGATGTAAGAACTGTGACTTCTTAGGTCTTCTTGTACTGAGGTATTGGTGATTAAGGTTGATGGTCAAAAGGAGCTTCTCTAGGCGCCGTCAGAGAAGGGCGAGAGCTAGCTACGGGAGCTATTGACCGAAATCTCACGATTTAGCCTCTGGAGTACGTAAGGTTGTACACAAAAAGGAAACCAAAACTGAATCCAGGGCGCATGGGTAAGTGGAATGGGTATATCATCGCCGGGGATGGCCGATGGGGGGTGTGGGCAGAGAGAGGGAAGGACTCAAGTGACGACGGTGTAAGGAGTGTGCTATACTCAAGTGACGACGGTGTATGGCTCAGATGCCTCCACTTGATTGAGTCAGTACATGATGAATTCTGGTGCTTCCTGCAAATGACTGGGTGTATCATGAGGTCTAGCGTCGGAGACATACCTGCTGGTAGTCCGCAGCAGGCACATGAGCTGGGATATGGAACTTCTGCAACTAGACCCAAATAGTGAGTATTTGTGTCTATCACTTCTGGAGTGTGTGAAAACTCTGATTTCTCATGCGTAAGCTAAGCCACTGCAGGTGGTTGGAGAGCAGGGAAATGTGAGGGTGAAAACTCAGAGGGTTTGATGAGGATTCGAGGACCTTGAGGCCGGAGAGCCACCAAGGTGCTCATGCTCTCAAGGTGCTCACCCACAACCCATCATTTTTATAAGAATCATGGTTCTCAAGCACGCTCAGTAATTTTTTGGAAAGGTTCTCTCGGCTTTGCTTGTTTTCCTGTCTCTATCGTTCTTATGGGGTGAATGGGATGGAAATGAAGGGAGTAGATGATAATGATCATCCGCACCCCCTCTCCTCCCTTCCGCTCCCGTCCGCACTGGATACGAGTCCACCCCGTGCGATGGCAAGGTAACTGACCTCTTAGCGTGGCTTTAGGCCTTCGATCTTGTTGGACTGGGTGGAGAAGGAAGAGGTCAGCCCATGAGGGTCGGGTGGTTGGTCAAGTCAAGCCTGGCAATGCTATTCGACTCGCTACATGCGAAACGTTCCTCGCGAGACGCACCATCATCACAATGCCTACGCTGGTTCGCTGCATTGTTTACTGCCCCCCACGCCGCCAACAAGGCCGATGCGATGGGTGGTATCATGATCCTGGACCGGCAACTGACCGCGAAAGCCGCCGGAAATCGGGCAGAGGGGACCTCAGAAAAGGTATAAATAGGGCGTGTGTTTTGCTGGACTCCTGTGTTTTCTTTCCATCATCAAGCATATCAGACTCTTTATCAAAGAAATCAAACCACTTCCAAACTTACCTCTTTTCCAGCGCTTTTAAGCCTTCCTCTCATCAATCAACATGTCTCCCTGCTCCTGCAACTGCTGCTCCGGCAACTGCTCCAGCTGCTCCTGCAGCTCTTGCAGCGTTGGTTTCCCCGATTCATTGTTTGTCGATTCGAGTGTCTAACCAGAGTATTTAGCACTAAACTCGATTATGTCGCTCTACTCCGGCCGACATCGCAATTGATGCACTAGTCACCCAGATCGATATGGCAAAATCCACCGGGTTCGAGAATCAAGCACCTCGAATTGTGGACTGGTGCGAAGGCGATGAATGGACAACAGGCGGAAGGAGAAATTGTTGATGTATGATCGTGCCGGAAATGTCGTATGATAGGTTTCGATAGGATAATTGTTATGTCCTCAAACTGCTAAACCGTAGATCGTTCTAGACCGTCTGTGAATCTGTTGTAGTTATTGAGCTACCGTAGTCTGTCAGGTATCCCCTAGAGTCGTACATTCCGAATGCATGCAACGGGACCCTGCAGACCACGTTGTTGTCGGTCCACATGCCATTGACATGCCATGTCAGTTGTGTATGCAACGAACTATGAGTATACGTTCTCTTGGCATTGATCGGACGAGGGTAACGACGCCTGCCCAGTGAACAAGACCCTCCCTTGGCATCACCTCGCTAAGTTTCGGCAATAACATGAGTAAGGGACCCACAATGGTCGAAATATCAGAATCATGGCAAGCATGCTAGCGCCGTACCCGATGCAGGCTACTGAACTGGTGTCAGTCCTGGCCAAAGTCTATGCTCGACCGGACACAATAGGCTTCTGGCCCGACACCAAGTGGGTAGCCGTCGGAGCGTTTGGAGTGACACTGCGACACTGAGCGCATGGCTCTCGGAAGAACTTAAGACTTTCTATCTGCCAAGGCAGTCTTGTTCCTTGCTTGTTTATTCGACTCAGTGACTCTTAGTTATTTGCCGATGCGATTCCGAGAGCCGTATCCCTGGTTGAGAGAAAGAACCACGACCACTTGCCCTCTGCGAGTGGAGATGCGAAGATTGCACCCCTCCAAGGTACTAATATCGAGACGACGAACTATGCAATGGCAATAGTTCCTGTCAGGGTCCCGGTGAAGCGCTAATTGGGGACCTGTTTGGAAAGCATCGAGTCAGCCGGAGCTCCCCGAGCGTATGACGCAGTAAGAGCATTGGGTGAGATTAGAGGAGAGGACCAGGTGGGCACCGATGGGGCCTTTCGTATCAATCAGTGGCTGTAGCTTAGTAGGCGAGATTATTATCCCACGCTCCTTGTTGGCCTGTGCCTGTTTGCTCACAAGGTACTACAGGCAAGTGTAGTGGGTGGGGCCTCTGAGTTAGTTGTGGATGGCGAGAAGAAAAGGTGGCGGCGGAGGTTGTCCGGTGGTTTGTTGGTTTGTTGTCAGGCCCTCGTGGTTTTGTTCCTCAGGCCAACAATGCTGGCCTGTCGGTGTTCTCCCTCAACCGCAGCCTTCCTCGTTCATTCGTCTTTCACAATTGAAGAGCAACATCACCATCTAACAAATCCTCAAGTTTGACAAAGAGCCGAGATCAAACTCAGTGTCAGCCATGAAGTCCTTGTCGATTCCGTCAAAATCTGGATCGCGTGAGACCACAATGCAATCTATTCCTTTAGTGTGGGCAACTATTCCACAAGGTCCCCATGGAGTGCCCACCATCGTCAGCGATATCTCCATATAAAGAGAGGCTCGGACTCGGCTCAGAAAGACAGTAAGAGCAGAAAATCTCTTCCTAAACAAGCTTCCTTTGTCGAGATTTTTGCATAGACCTCCGAGGCATATTCAAAATGTCGTTCAACCCCAACGACGTCGATCTCGATACTGCCGACCCAGTCGATGTGATCTGTTACTTGAATGCCGCTGAGAACGAGTACAACGGACACCTGGGGGCGCGTATCTCCGCCATCTTCGTCATTTTCATCGTGTCGACCGCAGTCACCTTCTTTCCTGTGATTGCCAAGCGCGTTCCTCGCCTGCACATCCCCCTATATGTCTACCTCTTCGCTCGGTACTTCGGTGCAGGTGTCATCATCGCCACGGCGTTCATCCACCTACTCGACCCTGCTTATGGCGAAATCGGCCCGCAGACCTGCGTCGGAATGACCGGTCACTGGGCGGATTATTCATGGTGCCCCGCCATCGTTCTCACTTCGCTCATGTGCATCTTCCTCCTCGACTTCGGCGCCGAGCGCTACGTCGAGGTCAAGTACGGCATCTGCCGAGAGGATCCCGAGCCCATCATGACCAGCGCCGCCGACAACAGCTCCGTCACGAAGGATGCCGCCACCAGCCGGCGCAAGCAGGAGACCGACGCCGAGTCGCTGACCTCGAGCGAGGCCTGGGTCGAGAGATCCTTCCGGCAACAGATCGCCGCCTTCCTGATCCTGGAGTTCGGCGTCATCTTCCACTCTGTCATCATCGGTCTGAACCTGGGTGTCGTCGGTGATGAGTTCTCCACCCTGTACCCGGTTCTGGTCTTCCATCAGTCCTTCGAGGGTCTCGGTATCGGCGCCCGCATGTCTGCCATCCCCTTCCGCAAGGGCAGCTGGCTCCCCTGGGTGCTCTGTGCCCTGTATGGCTTGACCACGCCTATCTCGGTGGCCATCGGCCTCGGACTCAGGACCACGTACAACTCGGGCTCCTTCACGGCCAACGTGGTCTCCGGTGTGCTCGATGCCATCTCCGCCGGTATCCTGATCTACACCGGCCTGGTGGAGTTGATGGCCCGGGACTTCCTGTTCGACCCCCACCGCACCCAGGACAACAAGCGCCTGACTTTCATGGTCCTGTGCATGTTGTTCGGTGCTGGTATCATGGCTTTGATCGGAAAATGGGCCTGAGTGTGTGGTCGATATAATAATACTTGGGTTCTCGGTATTTCGGTAAAAGCGTGCATGAGATTCTCGGTTTGGAAAAAAAGCTAGTGCATAGGAAAAAAAGGTCTCGGTTGTTTGGTTTCCGGGCTTACGGTCTTGCAATTTGTCCGTGTTTGAAGCATGTGTTCATACCCCCTCCTCCTTCTTCATCTTCATGTGGTCATATTTTGGGCTCGATTAGACTGTCATCTACTTTCCTGTTTGCAGATAATTTGCTTGTTAGTGTTACTATCTTCCCCTAATACTCTACCCCACTCTACAATGTTGATATCACTTTCCCTCGCAAGAGCTTTATCTGTTCCTTGAATACACTACCTCCACCCATCTAATCCTTGCTATCAGTCATCGTGGTATGTACCTGGCACACAGCACCATCTATGAACAGTATCGCCCTTGGACATCCTAAACCTTCCAATGCAGAAACTCGACCTCGAAGATGAAGCTTTTTGACCACGCTAGGACACACGAAGTCTTCGGAAAACCGTTCAGTAAATCTTCTCGCCAAAGTCACTCACTTCTCGACTGTGTAAAGAGACTATATGCCCAGTCCCTGGCCTTCTCAGAAATCGCCCGTAGTGGTGGGAACTCCCCACCCCGTCGACCTAGGCATACATATGTAATAAAGAAAGCTTGCCTGCCAGAGAATCTACATCATCTTAACGTAGCGTAGGATCTGATCATGGCTGTCTCGCTGGAGCGGCTTGGGCGAGAAGACCGGGGATATGCAACGCAGGAATCGCAGCCGGTACTGAGTCACCTTGGAATCGATATGACACCTTGTTCCGGTAAAAGGCTTGGACCAACCAATCTCAGGGCATCATGTATAGCAGAGGCAGAACACTCAAGACGCTCACGCAATCTGCATCGTATCCCCATTCAGTCGCTCAAACCGTAGACCCTTACTGATCAACCCACCCGACCTCAGCCATGCATTGAGCTCGCTCGGATGGACGAAATGAAAGATCAACATCACGGCAAACATCAGCAGCGCGTCAAACACGTAGAGGTACGCCTCATGGCTGAGTAGATAGCCCCCGAAGCCCTCAATGTATTCCACCAACCGGTAGACCGATCGCACCAGGATCAGGACGCTAGCTGCGTAGAGCGTCCAGACCAGCTTCTTCCAGTTAATCCCCGAGCTCAGCGAGTATGTGGTCGGTTGCTTCGTCATCCGCAGGTGGAAGAAGCCGGTCGTGACGATGAAGAACCCGAAGAACACGATCTGCACCACGAGGCCCACGACGATGATGTTTGACCCCGTCTTGAAGCTGGATTGCGTTTTCCCGGCCATCATGCCAGCGCCTGTACGCGAGAAGAGAGGGACCGGTCGTTAGCACAGGTGGAATTAATTCGGGGAATGTCAAATGTGGCCTGAGGCTAAGTGTGCTCTTACCTCCGGACTGGAGCAAGAACGACAGCACGTCACCCAGCACAAAGATCTTGGTCATCCATTTGGGTCGGATTAGGCTGTATTGCTCTGCGTGAAGGACCACAACCAGCCGGCCGAGTTCCATGTAAATCGATGCGGCGAAAAGCGCCGGCGCCACCAGCGGCATGAGCGAGTTAACTAGGAACGGACCCATCGTCCAATTGGGCGATTGCTCCGCGGAGACGGCGCGCGCGCAGTACCCGATGAATTCAACTGCGAACGCGGTCAGATGCCATTGTCGTTGCGTAGGGGGCGCATGTGTAGAAAAGCGGCGGCGACTTACAGTATCCTCCCACGAGGAAGGGGATGAAGAACCATGTTCTGGTGCGGATTAATTGATACGTGTGCCAGATCGAGGTGAGGAGGAAGCAGATGATGAAAATGACTGCCGCAGCTAAGGAAGGGTTATAGTAGAAGTAACGAAATGTTGAGCGAGCTGCGAGCTCTATCATCTTGCTTGCTTCGTTTCAAGGGTCGGTCTTTGCTTGTTGTCTGCAGCGATGATCAACACTTCAGATCCTCACCGCGACATGTAGGCGATAAACGGCCCTTTTATTACATTGACGAGTCTCCATACTGAAGGCACCGGCTCTCCACATCTAAGGAAAAAAGCTGTGAGCCAAGATAGAAACTCTTTGGAATTGATGGAGACGTTGCGAAAGGGGGTTTATTAGTGGATACAATGGCATTAAAGAGGTACGTGGTAACTTACATTTCTCACCGAACAAGAATAGAACAATAAGCGAGATGGCTCAGCCAATTGATGACTGCTCTATTGCGGGTGCACTCGAGATCTATACCCAAAGAGGTATAGTTTACGGCTGCTTCCCTTTTTGCCTCAGATCTCAGGCCATTATCAATTTTCGAGTTCTCCGCAATCTTCTTCCTCGCAGTCTTCCGGTCCCACACTCAGGAGATGCCACTGCGGCGCTCACACCTTAAATCGCATCACGGGTGTCTCGACTGTAAGAAGCGCAGAATCAAATGTGACGAATTGCGTCCTATCTGCAGCCCCTGTCGCAAGAGAAACATTAATTGTTCGTTCTACAGCGATGGCACTCCTCAAGGTCTCTCACAGCCCCCTTCGACAGGCGCTGTCCCCTCGATAGATAGCAGCACACAACTTCCTATGCTCGACTTCGAACTTCTCAATCACTGGCATGTAGCAATATGGAAGACCCTGGTCTCTCAGGAATCAACCCGGGAGGTGCTGCGGACATTTGTGCCGCAAGAGGCCTTGCGCCACCCCTTCTTGATGCACATCCTCTTGGCATTGTCGGCGCTGCACCTTGCCCGCTACGGCCCCATCGAACGGCACCAGGTGTATATCGAGGCGGCGATGACCCACAACAACACCGCCCTCTCGTTATATTCTCCCCTCCTCAGCCAGGTGACTCCCGATAACTGCCACGCTCTTTTTGCATTCGCCTGCTTTGTCATCATGTTCGCCTGCGCCGCTCACGGGCCCAACGCCCAGCCCAAAGCCCAGTCCGTGTCGGACGTCATCGAAGTCCTCAAGCTGATCCGCGGAGCGGCGTTTATGGTGAAGCAGGCTCGACCATGGATTGCAAGCGGAGGCATGCGCGGTCTGTTGACGGTGGAGAGGATGCAGGAGAAAACATCCATCGAACATCATGCGACAGCTCTCCACCGTCTTCTGTATGAAGTGCATGAAGAACAGCAGGGGCGGCGGCGACAGCAGCATGACTTCGACTCGAACCATCAGCGACCAACAACCCCTGCTGTTGTGCATGCCACCGAAAGTCTCTTGAGCGTACTCCAGATGTGCGCCGACAACGAGAATGCATCCGTTCTACTGCGTTGGGCTGCCGTGGTGCAGTCTGAGTTCCTAGATACTCTGATACAGGATGAGCCCATGGCGCTTGTTTTGCTCGGCTATTATGGTGCCGCCATTGGCCGCATCCTCGATACTTGGTGGATGGATGGTTGGGGTCAGTATCTGGTCAATCTCGCTTCAGATCGTCTAGCAACAGGTGACTGCTCCTTGTTTCTATGGGCCCGCAATGCAATCCATCGCATTGAGGGGATTGAGCATTACTTCGGTTCAGAGTAAGTACCACAATGCGGCTTCAATGTACTCTTAGCTTTTCATAGAGACAGTATTCATGGTAATTGTAACAAAGCCCGGGGCATGCTCAGAGATGATGTGTAATTTTCGCCAAACATTCAGTGGCACGAGAGTAGAGAATAAGAGGCTCCTGGAAGAAAAGCTACAGCACTTAAGATCATAACAAGCAGAATTCCTGATAAATCCTCTGAAGCACTGAAGGCCGACATGTCCCGTGTGCGGCCAGGTTCTCAGCCCTGCAATTGTACAGAGACAGGGCACTTTGATCACTAGCTCGTCTTGTAACGCCGTGCGCGGCAAGAAAAACTCATCCCAATCAGTGGCGCTGTCGTGCTTGAAAGTCCTGTTGCGACAGATCGCACTTCATTCACTGTATACTTGAGGATTCTCCACTGGTAGAACCTCCACTGGTAGAACCTCAGTGCATAGGGCATGCGTGCCAAATGAGCATTGCAACCGTTATACAGCTATCAGTTTGGATTCACTAGCCTGCTGGATGTAGATATTCACAGCATAGTTAACGAAGTTGGATATGTGTCTTATTCAATATCTCGCTGGCTGTCGAGGCATTCATCCTATAGCTTGCAAGGGTAGGTAAGTTTATTCATTGGCTCGTTTGTTGTAGACATTCACAACGTATATAACGAAGATAGCTAGGTGTCTATTCAACTCCACTCATGTAGGCCCTCCATGCCCTCTTTCTCCCTCTTCTTCGTCTTCTTCTTTCTCCTCTTCTCTTCGCCCTCGTCTTCTTCCTCTCCGGAAAACAATCTTTACTACAAGCTGGACTGTACGAAGCTTTAGTGTAAAGCTAAGATATTATCTTGTTCGTGAGTATTATCCTCTTCCATGTCTTGTCTTATCATTCTCCATCTTCTTCGATCTCCTTTCATCCCATTTCACGTCAATCATATGGCTCTTACGATGGCTAACGATCAAGTTAGGTATCCGGACCGTCTAAATTCTCATTACCAGACGAAGCGTTCTGTTAATGGATCATCTCACTAAATGGAATTCCTGTCGAATTTTCATTATCTGAGAAAGAACGCCAATTTGTTATTCGATTTCTGAAAATTGTTTCAGCTTTCGTCTGTTTGGGAGACATCGAGCTCCGCCAAAGGTGCAGCATGCACAAGACGTAAGTCATCTCATCCCTTCTCTTATATCCGTCAGTCCTTTGTGCTCGTTTCTCTCGGAGGGCTTGCCTACGTTGCCGGCTGCTGAACAAGTCCCGAGATTTCTTATTACGTTTCAGTGCTAACTAAACTCGCGCTTGTCATAGCTGCAGACATGCTCTCTGCGGTTTGCTGAAGATCAGCTGTCCCCTTCGGAAGTGGGACTTGTTTAGGTCTTCTTTTTCTTCCTCTCCCCGGACGAGTAAGCCATCATTGCTTGTGAGTATAGTCCTCTTCTATATCCCTTTTCATCATTCTCTATTACGATTTCATTATATCCTATCTTTATTTCTATCCCTGATTCATCTTCTGTATCAGTTATCTTATTTTGATCTCTAACGTGTGAGGCGAGCTTATTGGCTTCACTAAGCATTTTTTGCATTCCCCCATCTCAGCCTTGTCTTTCTGCTGTTCTGTTTATTATAATAGCTAACATGCAATTTAGATCTGCCAGAATGCCTCCTGTGCAAGATGTAAGTTATCCAACTAATAAATCTTAGTATTAGTACTAAATAAACTAGGACCGTGCATGCTTTCACTGCGGGAGACAAGGTCATCTAAAGAATGCCTGTCCCCAACTCCGAAGCCAAAAAGTAGCTGAACAGGCCGAGTTCGTAAGTATATTCTACTATTCCCTTTAAATCTATAAAAAGTACTAATCTACTGTTTAGTATGTTGCTGTGAGTATAGTTGGTCTTAAAATTCAACCAGTTTTAACAATAAAATAGGTTGAGAGAGAGCGTCTCCGTGCCTCCGCCTCCGCCTCCGTCGGCCCTCGGGGCACTAAACCCGCCAACCGTGGCGCCGCTATAGCTAAACAGGCTTGCTTTGTAAGTATATCCCCTTATCCTTTTTAAATCTATACAAAGTACCAATCTGCCGTTTAGGTTATTGCGGTGAGTATGGTCAGCCTCGATTTTCAACTAGTTTCAACCAAGAAATAGGTTGAAAGAGAACCGTCTGCCGGCATCGCACCCCCGCTGCCGCCCTGGACCAGGAAATCCTTGACATGTTGAATCGCATATCTCAGGGGAAGATGACCTTTAGTACTCAGCTTATTGAGTTCGGTGACAGGTTGACAGACCTCGGTGCGGTTGTGCAAGAGCTAGCGAATCCCTCAAACCCCATTCAGAGATATGATCTCTGAGTTTCGAGCTGATCTCGTTAAGATCGCTCATCGCCACCAAGATGATGAATACCTAGAAAACTACACTGCGGAGTAAGTTATCTTCTAACTATAAGCTATTTACATAGTACTGACCCAAGTTATGATAGCAAGCAAATTGTGAATAATTCTTTTCGTTCTCTGGGTTTCGATGCTGTTCCCCTTCGGGGGTTGAACTCTGCTCTTCGGGGTTTTCTTATTAATTTTTCTTTTGGTGGATTAAGCAAGAGCTTTTTCCGTAGTGTACTTGCCGCATAGTGGCAGTTCTTGGAAGCAGCTCCAGGACCTATGGAATGAGCTGTGTCGTTGCAAGACAAATGAATTGCCTACAGCACGCCAGGCACAGAGGGGGGGGGGAAGTGATATAACCCCAGCTATTGTCAAGACATGCTGCTTCCTTGCTGCTTTCTTACTGTTTTCGAAATTCTGAATCAAGATATCACTGTCGAATCCTCTGAAAACCCAAGATAATCAGCGAAAGCTACCTACATTACATTACTTCTCCAGGAAATACCAAGAGCTATCAATGTTAGCTAAGTCATTCTCCCGAGTCAGCTCAATGTTTCAGCACTCAATCAGGCGTCACTCTAAAAGCGACCGATGGCCGAAGCATGGCGTTCTGGATCCCCGCGCATTAATAAAGGGCTAGACTTGGGGGCAGTAACGGCACAAAGTGGCATTGGAGAGGTCAAATCATTGATGTAATACGAGCTCAAGTTTTTTGAATCTTCCACTTGCATACTTCCTCATACGACCAGCGCACTAGCCAGACTTTCTAAAAATAATACTGTCGCCCTCTATACAGATCATGGATGGAGAAGATAGCTTATACGCTATTCAAAGCGCAAATATCCTTACTTACCATAGTGCAGGCTTTCCCGAACAGCTCGTGGGTACTCTGTGCATAAGCAGGAATAGGACATGTGCAGTAAAACATTAAGAGATAACCTTGGCTTGTAGTGGCAGCCACGCTGAACGCAAATCAGAAACTGAATAGGTGGGAATCGTGCATGATATGAGCATCGCGAGTACGCCGGCTGTACTCCAACGCATGCACTAGGGATCCACCACGTGGTAGTATAAGAAGCTTTGTGTATTACCATTGCGGGTACCTACGACGTGCGGGTTGGCGGGGACTTGCCCCATTGTTTGTCGATGAGTGGGGATTCCGACAGCACGGTAGATCGGAGGAGGCTGTTCGCTGCGCTAATGCGTCTTGCTGCTTCTTGCCATCTTAGATTCAATTGGAAACTGGTGGCGTCGACAACTTGCGATTCAATTCAGGTTTCATATCGTCATGCGTGGTATTTCTTGTTGGGCCTTGCCAGTGTAAGATATGCTTAACACAAAGGGTAGAGATTGGGGCTTTCTACGCATGGCCAAAAGATCTCTGATTCTTCGATTGTACCTCTTCTACTGCAGATCGCTATTTTTACGCAAGATGAACTTAGTAGTCAGCCAGACTTCACCGCGGTTATGCTAGCAGAATGGCTGATTACTAGAAGTTTACTGGGGTTACATAATATGGTTGTATCGGTCGGGGTCTTGACAGTGCAGTCGGATTGGAAAACTCCCAGATGCATGGATCGCACGAGGGTCAGATTGGTGGTCGAGAATTGGCCCCGGTGACGCTATAGTAGACCGGTTCCCGAGCTAGACATGGGTTGAACCCTGAGCATTTGTTGAATCGGGAAAAGGCCGGTAGCGTGGCGTTACTTCGCAGGATATGACTGGAAGAAGTGTCCGGATCACATAACTGTCACATTCGTTGAAAGGTTCGAAGTGGAGAAGATCTGAATAGTATTTAAGGGAAGAATGTTATGTTTTCGGTGTGCACGAGGGGCATGCCACCAAGACAGCGTTCTCTGAAAGCATGGCTCTCACAAAAGGCTCACGTCGTTACTTCCCACGCAGATGTCGATACTTGATAAGTCTCATCGCCTCTTCATTGGCCGTCGTTAATTTATATAATCTCATCTACTGCCTTAATGGTGATACCGAAATCAATGGGCCGGCTTCGGCTCATTTTGATCCGAATACATCTGAGGTGGCCAGGAACGGGAGCTTAGGGGTACCTTGCATCGCAATTCTTCAATACCTCCTCAAGACTAACAGAGGGCAGTTCGAGCGTATCATCGTAATCGGTGCACTTCGCAATCCTGACGAACGAGAAGCGATCTCCCGGGGCTCGTTGATGGGGGGGTTTCAAGTCGAGTTCATGGAGAAACCAGCGCGAGAACGTGGCAATCGCGAGAAATCCTTGAAAGTGAGGATGCTCTACTGTTGTCGAAATATCTCACTGACAGTGCCAGGGAAGCGAAGCAGAGACCAGGGCTTTTCACATGCACCTCAACGCTATGCAAAGGTATGACCTCGCAAGCAGTCATGAAATATATAGCATATATCTCATTGATCTTAGTGTGGTGGCAGAAAGTCCTGCAAGTGCGCTGATTATGGAGGAAACCGTCGACTGGGATGTCAACCTCAAGATGCAACTAAAGGGGCTCGCATCGGGCATGAGATTGATGCAGGGAAGCAACACATCCGCGGAAATGCCGTATGGGGATCGCTGGGACCTCTTCTGGATGGGGCATTGTGGAATGAGATGTGCAGTCGGCTCTAGTTTCCTCCTGACACCACATGATATAACAGCAGTTCCAAGTCGACATCTGGGGTCATACCACAGAGAGCCCCCTGCAGGCGTCAAGAATCAAATGCGCTTGGCCTGTCAGGTCGAAGAGGCCGTGGGCAGTGTAGCGTACGCCGTCACAAACGGAGGGGCACAAAAGCTCCTCACCGCGCTCCTAGAGGTCGCTTCCAAGAAAGAGGAACGGCTCGATGTGGTGGCCAGTCGACTGTGTCGAACGGGGGTGTTGAGATGCTTCTCTACTTACCCTTCTATCATGGGTAGAAGAAGCGGCGACTGTGAAAAGATACATGGAGACTTGAACAGTGCTGGCTTGGGTGGAGATTGCTCGTGTGGAGTTATGTTTAGTACCCTCAATAACTTGGACAGCTTATCAAACGGCACATCGAAGGTGAAATCGGCTTATCAAGATGCAGTGATCAAAGAAGTCGATCCATCTCAGTTTGAGGTGCCACCTGCGATGTTCAAATGGCGAGATGACCAAGGAGAACACGAAATGACTCTATGAGCTTGAGTGAGGGGGTTGATCACTCAGCCATTTGAATAGCTTCGGCAGGTCATTGTATCGAGGCTCGATTGACCAAGCATGAATCAGGCTCAAAAGGTCAAACTCACGAACTCGGTAACAAACGCAGATACCTCCCACGCTTAATTCTCAGATAGAAAGCCTATCGCTGCAGTGCGACTCCAGCAGAGGAATGATCGCATCTCAAAGCCGAAGATGATGCCAAGGAGAACTTACCCATCCGAGGAGTGCAAGGACCGAGCCGCTCCGATCGCGGCATCAACCAGGCTCTGTGTGTAGGTTGGTTCCGAGAAAAGGTACCAGCAGCAGTTGCTTGGTAGTGTGCCAGCTGATCTCGGTTCGGCGTTCTAGTCTGTTCAGCGAGGGAGGACAAAAACAACTGCTTTGGATGAGCGGTGATATGTGGATTGGTACTTGGAATGTATCACGTGCTTGGCTTACCCTGCCAATCTCTTGAATAATGTCAATATGGATGATAATCTCTGACAGTGAGTGACTTACTCAAAATCGACATGTTCGATAACAGACTAGAAGGGTGCGTTGACCAGAGCGTAATTTACACCGGTATGCATATTACACACCACTTGTAATTTATTATTGTTGTGCTGACAGCTTAGATAGAAAGGTCAGGCGCACAAGCCGACTTCTCAAGAGCCCCTCTTCCACCAACTGTCCCTGCTTGGATGCAAGATTGTTGCCACCGTAGACGGCCTCAAACTTACCTGACAAGCAACGCACTGTAATACCTCAATTTCGCGTGAGCTCGCCCCGGGCCTCAAATGCGACGCGGTCCAACAACGGAATCATCTGACTTTGGCTACCCCGGTGCCGATAAAGCGGAGAACCTCACAACGCATATAAATTTAAGCGCCGGTCTTGGAGGGTTTTTTGTGGACAACGGAACCGGGAAGTCAATAAACCGGGTGGTGAAAAATGCGCCCCGCATTATAAATGCTATAATGTGCCAATTATAGGGGTGATGGTAAGGTTACATTCCCCTCATTTATTTAATTAGCGCAGTGAGGGTTTGGGGAGTGCGGTCCGAGTCCAGCTGGCCGCAACTGCAAGTAAGCAAGCAGGGAAAGAAAGAGTTGGGGAAATATTGTTACTGCAATGGCCGGGGTAGATACCGGTAGTGCCACGTGAGGGGGGAGGGCCCTAATGGATGGATGGCCACGCAAGCCGCGTGGAATCCGGAGAGACTGGGAACTCCCCACTCGAACTCCCCAGACAACAACAATCTAGTGAAAACTGTGCAAACCTGAATGATCTAGTTTAGCCCCCAGGCTAGGTCGAAAGTGGTCTAGAAGAAGAGTCAAAGTCGCTGACAGAATTTGTTGTCAGCGCAAAAATACAAGCAGTGGGTGCCGACTGCCGACTGCCGAACATGAGCCCAGACTTAGGTTCAAGTTCTTGGCGGCCACTCCCCATCCAAGCATTGGGCGTCAACTTGGCTCGCGCACATCGGAGCTTACATTTCTCTTCCCACTGGCACCACTGCCACTACTGGCACTACTGCCATCACTGGCGCCATTGGCATCCATTGGCACCACCTGCCATGGCTTCTTGTCTCACACCCCCCTGACCTTGGCTGCGCCACGAGTCGGTCATCTCGGTCATCTCGGTCATATCAGTCACATTGGTCATCTTCACTTTTCGTTCGTCGCTAAACTCCCCATGGGGTTTAGTACTGATCCTTTGTGCAGAGTTCTCGGACCTCCAGTGTCCCATCTTACCACCCACTCGAGAAATCTCGACTTCTCACATCGCTAGTTTCTTCTGTTTTCGCCGCCCCGCTGAACCTGACCACCCCAGCGCCACTATCAGGCAGCCTAAACCAATTTGTAGCCATTCCCGGGGTAGCGAGAACCCCCTCCCCGGGATTCATTTCAACCCACGGGGACAAGCCGAACTCTCGATGTGTCAGACCTAACCCGAATTCGGTTTTTGGTGGCTGATTTCTACGCCGGCGACTGGTGCGCTAGCTCACCAACCCGCTCCTTTCAAATGAGATGGGAGCATTCGGTACAGTGCCTGATCCGACAATTGCCCGGCCATTGTCCATGGGCCTTCGCGGCGTTGCGCATGTCATTAGTCACTGATGGATGGAGACTCGAGCCAACTGAATCCGGACTAACGGGATCTTGAGGAGAAAGCAGGGGAAATTTTCGAGCGGGGGAGTCGCATATAATATCGCGCTTCGCCCCGTCTTTCCTCCCTCACTTCCCAGCAGCGTCCTGTTTGTTACCAGCAAAAATGGTTGTCAGTCAGTCAGTGGTCGGGCGAGCCAACGCCGAAAAGCCTCATGGCTTGGCTGGTATGCTCAAGAATCCCTATGTCTCCATGACCTGCGCCTTTGCTTCGCTTGGTTGTATCATGGTATTGCACTGATCCTCCCCCCTTTTTCGAATCGTCTGAACTAATCCCTGACAGTACGGCTACGATCAAGGAGTCATGGCCCCTGTGCTCGTCATGGAGAACTTCAAAGCGCACTTCCCTTCGTTGATGGGTTCTACCATCCAAGGTTGGCTGGTGTCTGCGTTGGAGTTGGGTGCCTGGGCTGGTGCGCTCTTGAACGGATATCTCGCGGACGCCATTTCACGGAAATATAGTATGATGGTGGCTGTTGTTATCTTCACTCTGGGCTCGTCTCTGCAGTCCGCAGCGCAGAACCCTGCCTACTTCTTTGCTGGTCGTATCATTGGTGGTGTTGGCATCGGAATGCTCAGTCAAGTACGTCCCCGTCGCTAAGGATGCCCTGCTGAAACAGGCCAGTGATCTAACAATCACGTTCTTCTCTAGGTGATCCCACTGTATCAAGCCGAAATCGCACCCACCGAGCTTCGTGGTTCGCTGGTTTCCTTGCAGCAGCTCTCTATTACTGTCGGAACTGCCATTGCTTTCTGGTTAGATTATGGTAAGTTCTCGCTCAGCGAGCTACTTGATTGTCGCCTACTTACAATTGGGATAGGTATGCAATACGTTGGTGGTGTCAAATGCAACCCAGAAGGTGTGACGGATCCTTATCTGTCAGACGGCACCTTCAACTACAACGCGGCCCACGGGCATACATGTCTGGGACAGAAGGCTATTGCCTGGCGATTCCCTCTGGCTTTGCAGATCCTGTTTGCCTGGATCCTCTTCTTCGGAATGTTCTTCTTCCCCTTCTCCCCTCGCTGGCTGATGTCCAAGCACCGCGAGGAGGAAGCAGTTGCTGCACTTTCCAAACTGAGAAGATTGTCACCCGATGATCCTTTGCTCAAGGCAGAGATCCTTGAAATCAAGGCCGCCGTTCTCTTTGACGAAGAGACCAATGCCGAAGCTGTCCGAGTCGGGGGTAAATGGGCTCCTTGGAAGGCTCTCTTTTCCCCAAATATGCGAAAGCGACTCTGGCTCGGCTGTGGAATGATGGTTTTCCAGCAGTTTACAGGTAGGACCCACTCTTTTGTGTTCAATGCTTAGCCCAGCCCGACTAATAATATCCTCAAGGCATCAACGCAATTTTGTATTATGGTACAGTACTACCCTGATCCCACGCTGAAGGGCAGAACTAATCCTCCCCCGCCTAAATAGCACCCCAGATCTTCGCTAGCTTCGGTTTCTCGTCGACTACGCAGACATTACTTGCTACAGGTGTCACTGGTATCATCCAGATTCTCTTCACCCTCCCTGCTGTTCTTTTCCTCGACAAATTCGGCAGAAAGACCTTCCTCATTGTCGGTGCCATTGGAATGTTCTGCTGTCATATTGTCGTTGCTATCGTCGAGGGTATCTATGAGGATTACTGGAATCTGAACGAAGGGCTGTACAAGGCCCAAGGATGGGTCGCCATCGTCTTCATCTGGATCTTCGCCTCCCAGTTTGCATACTCCTGGGGTCCAGTAACATGGACACTGAGCCAGGAGCTATTTCCGAGCTCAGCGCGCTCTCGTGGTGTCTCTCTTGTCGCATCCACTAACTGGATGTTCAACTTCGTCATCGGCCTAACTACCAAGGACATGCTGGCTTCAATGAAGTACGGAACCTACATCTTCTTCGCTATTTTCAGTGGATTGGGAGGTCTGTTTATCTGGTACTATGCACCTGAAACCAAAGATAAGACCCTGGAAGAGCTTGATGTCTTCTTCGGGGGCAGCATGGACAGCATCGCCGAGGCGGATAGAATCAGGATGCAGGGTATCTACGACCGCCTGGGACTCACGGGAGTTGAGAAGGTGGAGGATCTGGATAACGAGAAGACTAAGATCCAGGGTGAGATTGTCGAAATGTGATTTTTGGTTGCTGTTAGGGAGCATGGTGGGGGCAGACCTCCCCAACGGGAGGGTTGCATGGGGCGCGGAAAGGGGGAGGGATGTATGGGAGTAATGGTTTTTTTTTAATTTTCTTACGCATCAATTGACTCGCCTTAGGCATGCGTACAGTACGCTAATATACGAATATCATACCCTCGAACGCCTGGTAACTTAGCGTTTCGTATTCATCGATAGTGGTGATAGAGTCGGTCATATCGGCGCATGTGGTATAGGGTCTGGCAACAAGCTAGCCCTAATCCGCGAACTCGAGAACTTCCTTCTTCTTCCGATGTTTCGCCGCTGAGGAGTGAGAGTCACAATTCGATTTGGGAATTCCAGACAAGGCCACCTGACCATCAGCAAGCCGAAGAATCCCAGGCAATTGAGTCTCAACTGTCAGACGGGCAGCCGGATTGATTTTGATCGTTGGGCTCCGAAGGCGGCTAATGCATTACCCCGCCCACCCCCGTTGGCCGGTGCCGAAGCTCCCCAGCCTCGCGATCCCGCGTTTTCCCCGGATAAGCATCCTGAAAGTCTCGACCTAATCTCCTCGTTTCTGGGTGGTTCTCCTTTCTTTGAATACGCCGATAATCGCCAATAATCGCCGATAAAATACCAATCCCGAGTATGGATGGCATGTGGAGCCGATTATACGACGACCCTCGTCTCGGTCATCCGAATCAACCTTGATTTCCTTCCCCCCGTCTCTGCCTTGCTGCACAGAGTGACGAGTCATTCTGGTCGAATCCTTCGTCTTATGTACTTGTACTTTCCTCCGTCATATACCCCGCGTTAGCAGACTTTTCGTTCAACAGGGCCCCCTTCCAAGACCTTTTTTCTTTGTTGCTCTACAGGACCCGTCTACTTTCCTTAAGTTCGACGTGAAGACTTCCTCTTTAGGGCACGCACCCACGGCCTCAGCTCTGCTGCCTTCTCGGCTCCTAGCGCCAGTGGCAGCTTCCCGATAGCGACGCTAGTGGACTATAATAGTTTGGTTAATTTTTTTTTTTTTTTTCATGGAGAACTCAGCTGAAGGGTTTCCGTTCAATCATGCTTGCTCCCCTTTCCGTGCCCTATTCTGTTGAGTAATAGGTTCCGATGTGCTCTGCCAACTCGATTAAAGTACAGAGTCTTCCCCGGAGAGTTTTCGTCGGGTTCCGATGTGGGAACGTGGGAGTGTGGAATGTGGGTTGATGCTACCCGTGTGGGTGGAGTCTAGACTTCTTCGATCGGGTTTCTGGAAATTCTTTTCATTGTTTATCCCAGAGTAGAAATTTTCAGGTCGGTGCTGGCGTGGGTTCTCTTGTGCTCTGCGCGGGGTTTCCGACTTGGTGCTCGGCCATAGACTGTATTCCACATAGCTCGCCATGTTCCTCCTGGCCTATCCTCATTTGGAGCCACCCGGCAGGTGGAACCTAGCTCTTTCGGACCTGTCCTCTTGAAGACGACGGTTGTTGCCGATTACCTAATTGCCGATGACTTGAATTTGCAAAGTGTACACGTGATAGCATCTATCTTCTCTCCCGATGATTGATTTCAAAGGTTTATGGACTGTCAGGCCTTGTTCTAGGCTTCTTTCGCATGGCATGATGTTTTCGTGAGGGGCTGGCGGCTCGGATTTATGGTTAGCGTTTCGATCCTCTACTTCGCTCATACATACGTCAAGCTACCTGTAGCTTTCCACTACTTCTCTAATAGATGCTTCAGGCTTTCATGCTACTGCAGTAGAAAGGACTTGCCCTTTTACCATACTGTACAGGACATAACCTGGAGTTTCTCAGTTACCAAGGCAGTCGATCGAGATCTCCGCATGGACCATTAGTGATAGGGTGCCGTTTCTACAATCAACTTTCCGCATGCTGAAAAGGCATTGAAGATCCAATTTGTAAGGATCTACAGTATCACAGATATTCTTGTGGTGCAAACAAACCCTACCGGCCTCGGAAGAATCGAATGATCTTGTGCCTTTCTGCCTTCATTGATGCAGCCAATGGTAAGCATTACGGCACGCTTGAGCCCTTATCAATCTTATCCATCAGTTCCAACCCCGTGGGGATCGACCGGTCCCTATCGAAGCATAATGGACGTGCGTTTTGATATAGAGTTTCAGTGACTTTGCCAAGCTCTGATTATTCAGAATCATACAATTCATCTACGTGAGGGTAATACTCATTGGTTGGCTTCGATCAGCTGTCTGTCTCAGGGGCAAACTTGCGCCTCCTGATACGTAAGTCTTGTCTTAGTTAAGCTCCATACTTCAGCGAATTGAGCATATCTTCAGCAATCAGCCCATTGACGAGGTCGGATTCCGGTTAATCTAGATTTTGATAAAGGCTGCTCATAATGTGACTTATTCGACGGCTCCATATATCTGGACGCACACCTGGACTGCCCCTATTTCCCAGGCGAGTCCTCCGTGCTGCGAACAGATCTAACACGGGGTTTCCTAGCACCTTCGAGCCGGTTAATTATCTGCCTCAATTCCAAGCAGACACTAGCATAAAAGGACTGCAAGGACCCTGATGCTCTAGAGGTCCACTTCAACTTAGCCGGCTATGACAGAGCAGCCCTACAACCCCACTTCAACCCCCAGGAAACGCCATCCTCACCGTCCTGCACGAATATTACCCAGGCGATGAAGAAGTGAGGATTAGCCATGATCCGGGGTAGATCTTCATTTAGGCAGATTGAGGGATCGACACTGCTTCCGTTTTAGGTTCGGCATATGTTCCGACCCGGCTAAAGATCTACAAGTGCCGAAGCCAAGACGACTCCTTCGTTTCACGTCCTGGTCTTCACAACCATCCCGGCTAAATCAAGTCTCTAGAAAGACTATAAAGATGCGTTCAATCCATACTCTAGGAGAATATCAACTCCAAGTCTCAGAAAATCTACTTCCAACTCACTGAATCGCAATGGCTCGCCTGTCTCAGTTCCTTCTCGCCTGCGCTCTCGCAGTCAAAGCCTTCGCCGCCCCCGCCGCCGAGGCCGAGCCGGTCGAAGAACGGGGCCCCAACTTTTTTTCTGCTCTTGCTGAGCGCTCGACTGGCAGTTCCACTGGCTACTCAAACGGCTATTATTACAGCTTCTGGACCGATGGCGCCAGCGGCGATGTCGAATACAGCAACGGCGCCGGGGGATCCTACAGCGTGACCTGGTCATCGGCCTCGAACTTCGTCGGTGGAAAGGGCTGGAACCCTGGAAGTGCTCAGTAAGTCATCGATCGCTAAGCAATTGCTTAACTATCCCCTCATTTCTAGTTTTACCTCACGAGCACCTGGACTGACCCGCCCTACAGCGACATCACATACTCCGGCTCCTGGACCAGCACCGGAAACAGCAACAGCTACCTCTCCGTCTACGGCTGGACCACCGGTCCCCTCGTCGAGTACTACATCCTGGAGGACTACGGGGAGTACAACCCTGGCTCCGCTGGCACCTACAAAGGCACGGTGTACTCCGACGGATCAACGTACAATATCTACACGGCGACCCGCACCAACGCCCCCTCCATCCAGGGCACGGCCACCTTCACTCAGTATTGGTCTATCCGTCAGACAAAGCGCGTGGGCGGTACCGTGACGACTGCCAACCACTTCAATGCCTGGGCGAATCTGGGCATGAATCTGGGCACCCACAACTATCAGATCGTCGCTACGGAAGGCTACTACTCGTCTGGTTCTGCGTCCATTACGGTGGCCTGAGAGCGTGCATGTATCCTGCTGCGATATATGCTGTATCTTTGGTACTGTGGTCGTGAGGGAAATGAGTTGAAGGGTGGATTGGGTTGCGTGTACTTGAGCAGGGTGGTAGTATAGGAATGCTGCTGGGTGTCAAACGCCAACTTTGGAATAGTTGTCTTCATTCGGATTTAGGCTCAGTTCGCACAGTACACAGTTGTCGAACACGTGGATCAGTGATGAATTTAAAGTACGTGAGGCTAATCGAAAGGAATTATGTACTGTATCAATCAAACATTGGCCGTGGCGGGCGGTAAGCAGCCTGGCTATAGAGGCCTCAGGACCGCCGACCGAAGTGTTTCTTATAAAATAATGCAAGGTAATCGGAACTACAGCCTAAATGGTATGAAGAACCAGAGCTCATATTGTGGGTGCTGGACAGTCTGCTTCCTGCCTCAACAGCACATCCTCTCCCCGAATAGCTCTTGCCCGACAGCTCGGCCGTCTCTCTCCAACCGTCCCCTTCAAACTAACCGACCGTTCCATTTGCAACATCTACTTCTGCCTTGCCACCAGAATCCTTGACTACATTGTCTCTCAAGGGTAATGGTTACTCCGCCGTTATGAAGTATTCGTCGTTCGTTGTTTGTCTCAGAACCTTACTGTGTGAGATCACCTCGGAAATGTTATGCGGCGTATACATTCCGCATCGCTTCCCGTGGAGTTCTGCTCCGAATGTCACACTGCAGTCAGCCTTGATCATGCTGTTCTCATGAACGGGAAATGGTCTTTCGTCGACCTTCTTTCAACATTGACTTGGTAATTTCCAGCATTATGATGAGCTGACGTTTCCCGTACCAGCTCTTGTTATTTAATCACTTCCTCCCCTAACGACCATCTGATAAAAAGCCAAGTTCCACCCCGAACCTCGATCAGATAACGCAACCATCGAAGGGAGTTATCCGACACACCTTCTCTGACGATGTCTGCCCCAAAGTCCGACCGTGATACACCTCAGCAGGTCCCTGCGGATCAGTCACCTGAGCCATTTTTTATAGCCAGTCCTGGTGTGATGAAAATGGAGGCCCTTCACGAAGGCCTGTCGAGACTTATCCGTGCTTTGGTCTTCGTCGGCCTCTTCCTCGTTGCCTACGTCTACGGCCTGGATGGCCTTGTACGAAGCACATACCAGGTTCTCTTGCCGCTTCCCTCCTTCTACATACCAGTTATATGCTGATCAAGTGATGGTTACATAGCCGTACGCTACCGCTTCCTACAAGACCCACAGCCTCCTTGTGACCGTCGATATACTACGGGCTGTTGTTGCAGCAGCCATTCAGGTATACCCTACGCTCTTTGCTCTTGGCGTTTCGCTAAGACCATCTGGGGTAGCCCACTGCAGCCAAGATCGCAGACGTCATTGGGAGACCCGAATTGATTGTCGTGTCAATCTTCTTTTACACCATTGGTATGAAGGGTGCTTTCCAGCGTCAGCTCAAAGCCACTAATCCGGTTCAAGGCACTGTGGTCGAGGCATGTTCCAAATCAGTCGAACAGTTTGCTGCAGGTGCGGTGCTGTATCAGGTAAGTTGAGCTCTTTGCTCCCATAGCTGGCTGACACTGACGATTGAACTGGATTAGGTTGGCTACACACTTATCGTACTGCTTGTAGAAATACTTGTGGCAGATCTCTCATCCCTGCGAAGCCGTTTGCTGTGCTCCTATATACCTGCGATTCCTTTCATTGTAAGCGTGCTTCGTTGAATCGCAAAAAATGGGTTGCCTAAGCCTGATAATGCAGATCAATACTTGGGTTAGTGGAGATGTTGCTGCAGCTGTTCTGCGTGCGACTAGTTGGCGATGGGGGGTCGGCATGTTTTCGGTTATCTATCCAGGTAAGATCAGCCCGACTGAAATCCTTGAACAGTTAATGAAACATCATCAGTCTGCACTGTTCCCCTGATGTCTACGCTATTCATTTCTCAATACGTGATGAAGCGGAATGGAGACTACAACGAGGCTCAGAGAATCCATGGCGCCTGGCGCGTGACCAAGGGATTATTCTGGTATATGGATGTGATTGGGATGATACTACTGATTGCATGTCTCTCCCTCATACTAGTTCCCTTCACCATTGCCGGGGGCTTCAGTGAGCGTTGGAAACAGGCCAAAGTGATTACACCTCTAGTATTTGGGATACTATGTATACCGGCCTTCATTTACTGGGAGCGAAAATGCGCCCATCCCTTAGTCCCGTTCAAACTACTAAGGGATCGAGCTGTCTGGGGAGCATTAGGAATTGCGGTGATGCTTAATACAGGTATGATGACGGGTTGAACTTGGTAATGATATCTGCTTACAGTCTATAAAGCCTGGGCCTTGCAGGCGAGCTACCTGTATACTGTGCTCGTTGTCAGCTTTGGCGAGAGCATCAGTAGTGCGACGAGGGTACACTCGCTCTACAGGTACATATCTGGACCTCCACGATAGCATGTGCTGACCATGACCAGCTTTGCCTCCGTCGTCACTGGCTTCCTACTAGGCTTCGTTGTATACGGAGTCAGACGCCTCAAGCCGTTCATTGTTGCAGGTACCATCTTGTTCATGGTTTCGTTTGGCCTATTGATTCACTATCGCGGGGGGCATGGTTTGTCAAGCCACTCGGGCATCGTAGGGGGCCAAGTGCTTCTAGGCTTAGGTAGATCTTACCCATTTGTCCCTACCAAAGACACACGTAATTGATCATTTGTGCAGCTGGTGGACTCTTTCCATATCCGGCCCAAGCGAGCATCCAGGCTGCTACCAAGCATGAGCGTCAGTGAAAATTCTTCCTCCTTGTCGTTCCTCACTCCTGACACGGTCAGATCTCGCGGTCGTGACCGCACTCTTCATGACTTGCTACAACATTGGCAGCGCTCTTGGCGGCACCATCTCCGGGGCAATCTGGACGCAAGTTCTTCCCAAGCAGCTGGAAACCCGGTTGAGCAACGCCACCATGGCGGCCGAGGTATACGCAGACCCGTTCACGTTCAGCCTGCAGCATCCCATGGGAACACCCGCCCGAGAGGCAGTCGTCGATGCCTATAGGGATGCGCAGAAGCTACTGTGCATCACCGGCATATGTCTCACCGTGCCGCTGATCGCGTTCGCTCTCTGCACCCGGAATACGAGGCTCACCAGCGAGCAGAGCTTGGCCAATGCTGAGGAGGATTTGGAGTAGGGGTGTGTGTTGCAAAGAGCAGAGCCTGGATCTTAGAGATTTTGTGTGCTCTGGAAAGGCAGGGGTGGTTTCTGACTGCAGTGATCTGGCCACGGCGTCACTGTTTGTTGAGGTTCATTCTGAGATAAAATACAACAGGTCGGCGTTTGCCAGGGCCGGGTATGTGGCTGAAGTTGAAAACAATCTAGGCGAGTAGACTGGGTAGGATTTGAAAGGTATACTTGTGTCTCCGAAGCCACGCAGGAGTGGTCAAGAAAAAACAAAAGGTGAGTGCATCATCCGTGAATCGAACACGGGCCTCATCGATGGCAACGATGAATTCTACCACTAGACCAATGATGCTAGTTGCTTGGAATGAATCCAACATCTTACCATTATATACTTTCAATCAAGAAGAGGAGACAATCAGAAATGTGATTGGGAAAGGAAAACGGAATTCCGACCGGTTCCATTAGCGCCTTGCTGCAAGAATCAAGCATTTTTGAGGGACCATATGATCTAAAGGGTACATCTAGATCAGATTATCTTGTAATGTGACACAGAACGGCTTTTTCTCCCTGGGATTGGTTGACCAAGTCTAGCAGCCTCTGTGATGCAGCCAGTGCACATGGAAAGCTAGACCAAGTTGAGCACAAACCCCTCGACGAAATCAATAGCGAAAAAGTGAGAAGGATGGGGCATTTGACGACTGAAACGCATTATCTCGTCATTGAACTTGAAGGACTTGTCGCCGCCAGAGATGTCAATGGGACTGCCACGATAAGCTGTGTTCGTTTATTACGACGCTCTATTACAACTAATGTCAGTCCTATGTATGGCTTATAGGTAGAGGTACGTACCAGGTCCCTTCAGCCCCGTCATCTCCTCGAGGAGCAAATAGATCATCGAACTGTTGACGCAAGTCGACGATCATATCTCGGAGCAGAAGTATTTCCGTGCTCATCTGGTTCTGTTGCTCTTGCAGCCTCTGGACGAGTCGCCGCAGGTTTTGGTCCCCACCGGGGGCGTCGGGGAGGTCTTCCTCCTTCCCCTCCTGCTGCTGTTGCTGCTGCTGCTGCTGCTGCTCATTGCGGCCGTGATGGGCGCCGCGGCCGCGGCCGCCTTGGCCACGGCCGCGCTGGGCGGCGCCCCGATTGGCGGGCACGGGGCCCCGAGGGCCGACGGAGGAAGAGGGGGAGGCGCGGGCGGCGGCGGCGGAAAGTTCTCTCGCGACCTATTTCATCGTTAAAACAGGTTGAGACCTAAGGCCAACCATACTTACAGCGACGAACTAAAACGGCATGTTAGTAACTTCTATAGACTAAGGAGAAACAACAGAATATACTTACAAATTCAGCTTGCCTAGCTGTTTTTGTGCTCCGGATCTGAGGGCAACCAGCCTTTAGGTGACCAGTCTCACCGCATTGAAAGCATTCTCTTGTCTATGGTTTAGTTAATAAATAGATACTAGCATCTATTAGTTGGATGACTTACTTCGGTAAAGGGAGGCATTGTGATGGGATCGATCTGGATTGCCTGTTAGCCATCGTAATCCCTATATCATTGGGATAGAACGGCATGGGATGGAATGAGATGGGATGAGATGAGACAAGATGCAAAAAGATGAAGTGAGATATAACAAGATGATGCAGAACTGCTCGCATATGACACTCATCTCACGCAATCGAAGAAGATACAGGACAGTAGAGAGATGAGGATAGGATAAGAAATGGTAGAAGATGGGATGCTCCGTGAAGCCGAACTTGTCAACAACCTCGCATCACGCGTCAGAAAGACCAAAACAAGGTAGCAGATACAGGAGACGAACTAGAGATGGGAATGAAGATGTGAAATGATATTTCGATGGAAAATGATGAAATGGGACATGGAAGGGGATTATACTCACGAACGATGATTGCTTACTCGTCCGGGGAGAGGAAGAAGAAGAGACGGAGAAAGAGAGGAGGAAGGGAAAGAAGAAAAGGAGGGAGAGGGTGGGCAGAGACACCCACCTACCCTCATTATCTATGCTATGAATGTCTCTATAAGCAGGGATCTAGTGATCTCAACTCGATGAGTGGTTTTAATGATGCATAGATCTAGTTTTGTATATACCAATTATCTTTACGACTCGCATAGTGAAATCGATTATCTGAACTGTATCAGTGAACAAGGGATATACTGTTAGGTCGTGGACATTTGGTCTAGATTCAACTAGGCAAACAACCTAGTCATGTTATAGGAAACAAGTGTATTAATGATGAAAAAGGTCTATATGTCCTTGAGGCTTCAGATAGCTGCGCGGGAGCTGTCTTTGAATGTTGTGGATTATAAAGGTTTTGCAGCGCAGCCTTGTAGAACTGACTATCTCTATTTCTTGAGAGTCGGCCTCGTAATTACATACCCAAGTAGTGGGCAACTAATTTCGTTCGGTTTCAAGCTCTCTTTCTACACAATCTGGCTTCCTCCCTGTCTTTGCGTCCATTCCTCGACGGCCACGACGCAGAACTAAGCCGTGCTGGCTCCGCCGACTTTGGCTTTGCTCTTGGGCATGAGCTTGGCGTTTTTGATCTCTATGAAGCAGAAGAATAATGCAGAATACTGTCATGTCCACCAATTCTACCACAGCGCCCAACCGGAAGTCCGGACTGAATAGCTCTCGTGATGCTGCCAGTGCCAGTACTGTACCAGCTGGAGGTTGATGTGAAGGCAATGTCAGTGGGCAACAAGAACCATCTAGGATGATACTGTTCCATGAGCCGCTAGCTATGGTCGAAGTCAAACCCGATGACGACAATACGGCTATTTACCGCAATTCGCATATCCAGTTATCGAGTATCATGTCTCTCCTCCTTTCATGAATTGTCCCGACGCTTGTTCTGCCTGCACTACCAAGCGTACAATGCCTCCAGAATTATTTCCCGCCGATATCTTTGAGAAATGGCCGAGTGATTGAAAGCAACGCAATGGTATTTCAGGAGTTGGAAGGAGACATGGGCTGTGTCAAGGCTTGCCGAACTCGTGGAGGCGGAGGAAGTTGTTTCTAGAAGCATGCGTAGACAGAGTTAGTCTAAGATCCACAATATTAGACGAGTGGGAATATACTCGTTCGCAGAGATTGTTCTGCATTAGGAAGTTTGACGATTGCAGTGGGTGCTGAGCATCGTTGGTGATTGTACCTGATGATCGCTGTCGCAAGTTGAGAACAGTCAAGGTTAAACTGGCTATGCGAGGAAGAACGGACCAGCGACCAGTGTACTTCATTCCGGTCATGGGCCTCATCAACAAATCTGTCTTCTCATCGACACCTAGCTCTTATTGGGCAATGAGCACAGGTAAGATATCTCAGTCATTTCTGAATCATCCACCAACTTTCTAGAAAGCTGTGACAGCATGCTCTAGTCCCCATACCTTCGTGACTTCTTTTCAGAGTCCAAGCTCGCAATATATCGCAATTCTCAATGGTTACTATCCCCAGACTACAAGGACTACCTCATACCAAAGCAATATTCTGAGGACTTCTGGAAGGTTCTTATTATTATTTCTGCTGGCACCGAGATGTCGACATTATATTCAACCCCAATTGCTAGAGTACTTGGTCCTTTGGCTTAATCTCGATATTCCCTTGAGGAGCACAAATTTTATCGAGCGGTTGGCGACGCTCAAGGATCATATTAAGAAGACGAATATAGCTCATGCTTAACCGGTTCTGCTGTTTCTGCAGCACCTGAACGATTATTCGGAGGCTTTGGCCCCATCCGGGGCAGCAGACGAGGATATTATATTTCCCAATTTGACAAATGCTCTGGGTTCAACCCATGTCTAGCTTGGGAACTGGTCTGCTATAGCGTCACCAGGGCCAATTCTCGACCGCATTCTCACCCTCGTGCGATCCCTGCATTTGGGAGTTTCCAATCCGACCGCATTGTCAAGGCCCGCCCGGTACAACGATTGATTCTTACATCGCATCGTTCACACGGGGCTAGCCGTCTAACTTTTGTCATTCGGTGTCGATACACTAGAAGCAGGGTCATACGGCGGCGGAGAACCCTGCGCGCAATAACTCTGTGCTTCTTCCTCCAACGTCGCTTCAACTTCGGCCACCACGTCAAATGGCATAGCGGTGAGATTGAAGTTAACCGACTTTCCAGCGCATTCAAATACGAAGGAAGCGCAAAGTCTGTAGGATCTGCTCAGATTGAACGTGCTGAACGATATGTCCGACCGGCCAAGTCTCACTGGCCCGAAAGCTTGGGACAGATCTAGAGTCCCCATAACAGGCATCGCAATATGACTTTGACTTAGCAGGTCGATCTTTTCGTCCACCAGTCCTGACAATGCGCCTATCAGAGACGGCGCAGCCCGAGCGGCGGTTTCACTGACCACCCACAATGACAAAGATTGCAGTACAATTTCCGGAGGCTGGCTGACGGATGAGTCTTCCATGAATGGGAGGACGTCTAAGAAGCATGGAATAGTCGATGCTTGTTTGACGCAAGTGGGATAGGAGAATGTTGCTTTGAAGCTGAAACGGGGCAGTTTGGCCGAGACCCATGATTGAACTCTCTCCTGGAAGGTTAGACTCCGCCCTCTGTTTTCAGGAAGAAGCAAGATGCTGCGTATCTCGAACACCTCCTCTCTTTGTTGACGATAAAGGGTAGACTGGCTACCGCTTTTCTCCGCGTTTGGTGCAGAGGGGAGATATCTCAAGTGCAGCGTCTCCTTGAACAAGGCCGATCTCTTTCCCAGGAGACCTCTCTGCGGCTTGGATATTTCAGCCTGTACTCGGTACTCGATCACGCATTCCAAGTTACGAAGGGAGTCCCCCGTCTCGACTGCAAACGACGGCGGTAGCGGGTGATTTACATCGCTGCGGAAAGGAGGCTTCTCGGACCACCCGGACGACGAGCCTGGCGACTGAACATGGGCAGGAAACGTGAAGGTAAATGGCCACTCGTAGGTCCCTGGATCTAGTGTGCCGCCATTGAATTGCGATAGGATTCTCTCCTTCTCAAACAGCACACATTTGCTGCGATAGCTGGCTGAAGGAGCCGCCGATCCCTTAACTTTCTGGACTTTGGCCTTGGTGCGTCCGGTGAAGGACACCCGAATGTCGTCCATTGCGGTCGCTTGAGTACACTGGAACTTGACGTGACCGTTTATCGTTTCGCCCCCAGAGTACCAGCGCTTCTGGTTGTTGAGATGTATGCTCAGAGGCATGGTGGATGATGGCGAAGAAAGGCGACGGACGTTTCTTAGCTGCGCGCCGGGGAGAACAGCGTTGAAGGAAAATTGAAAAGTGAGGAGGGCTTCAGGGTCTTTATGGAGCGAGGTTACACTTCTTTGGTGGGTCAGATCCAAGCTTTTGCCTCGAAAGTCAAACTACATGACTATGAAGTCAAACTTGAACGAATACGAGCGGAATTTCCGTTTTGGGGAGAGAAGACACTCCCCCGGTCGGTTGAAATGCTTTCAAGGTTAACACTTATTTTTGGATCATTTTGGAACTACTTGTACCAAATATTGGAGTTTAGATGCAGTTTCCTTATACAATCTTATGAGCTATCGCATTGCCAGTCTGACTGAGAAAGTAATATAGTGTACTGTACACCTTTGCGGTGATAGCCTTATCCGTCGAGCTTCGAACTACAGCATCCTACAATAACGAATCATTTGAGGGATGCTGTCCTTAGTCGGACTGCATCTCTCTAACACGTGGACTACTGTGTAGATAGCTAATCCAATCTTCATTACCCATGCCGTTGTTTTTTTCTCTCTTTGTTTTTCATTTCTTTTTGTTTTTTGTCCTTTGTTTTTTTTTTTTTTTGTTGTTGTTTTTTTCTTAGAGCATAAAACAAGACATTGCAATGCTTTGAGCATATTGGCAATATCAACTTTTGTCCGGTAAAAACAAAGGGATCCTGGCTATTGAAGCTGGCTTATCATTGGCTCAGGCCGTCCTATATATTGGAGTTGCACGTCTGAGCAACATTATCACCATAAGGGACTCGATAAATTCTGCTGCATTGATTGCGAACCAGCGAAAGTGAAAAAGTACTGAAAAGGGCAGATTGAGCACAGTATCGAGCTTAAACACATGTTCGAGTTCTGACCTGCCACATTCACCAACAAGCTGCTTACCTTGCATCATCCGCCCAGTCTTTATCTATCTCACGGATCGTCTCTCCGCTCCCTCTACCACCATCTTTCTTCCATCCTTCTTTCATCTCTCTTTCATCTTTTTGACATCTATCCCCTTCCAACTCACCCCTCTCTATCTCTACCTGTCCGCCTATCACCATGCCTCGCGCGGACTTCCTGCGAGACGCTAGACAGGCCTCTCATCCTCAGTTGACTGGCTTCACGCTTCAGCAAGATGACACCTTCACGTTCACCTACAGTGATCCAGCTGGTCACCAAAGTTGCATTCAACTCCTCGTCCCAGGTATGTCAAATTTCCCCAAAGTATCAGTGTCCTGATCTCGGCTAACCAATCTCATCACTAGATCTATCCGCATACCCTACTCAGCATGAGTACTGCATATGGGGCGACGAAGGGATCTCCGATCCTGTTGCCCAGGCAATCCAGTCTATTGACTCGAAGTATAATGGCCGGCCTCTAGACGCACTTCTTCAAGGCTTCTTGAACCACTTGACTGGTCAAAACGACGAAAGTACCATGGATACCAGCTCCGACGGCGATGGCTATGATTTCGACACCGACGGTGAGATGGACTTGGACATGGGTCACGGTCCCGACTGGGACGAGGTCCAAAAGCGACTACGAAAAGATCTTCGGGCGGCAAAACAATCCGGAATCAAAGTTGGGGTTCTGGGTGACACGCGAGGCCGCGTCATTGTGACCACCTCTTGTCGTGTTGCTGGGCTGAACATCTCCAACGACGCGCTTCAACTTTGGAATGTCTCCCCGTCCGACTACCTGGTCCTCCTCATCAAATACCCATACAGATACTACGGCTTGGACGATGAATCTCGATCGGATCCGTTGCAGAGGCCGCAAATGTACGTTGGTCTTTGCGACTCGTATAAGCCCACGATGGCGTCCGCCCTGCAAGCTCTTCACCCTCTCGGACAAGAACTGAAAGCTCTGAGCGGTCCAAATCCAGATTCCACCGCAGATCCTGCTCTTGGGAAACTGAGATCCTCGTTTGTGACGGAAATGCTTACTGATCTCTTCAACGAACGGCTGCTGGACATCATACGGCTTAGAATCGATCACGGTTACTCCTGGACGGGGGCGGAGCTGTACTACGACACGCAACAAGGCACAAAGCCCGGTGTTGAAGATGACCGAGACCCTAAGTATTTTGTGGAAGAAGCCTGGGGTACCTGGATACCGGATTTTGTTCAAGACGATGACCTTCGAAGCAATCGGGTTGAAAAGAGGCTGTCCTTACCCCGCATTGCCATGCAATATGCGCTCCGGCGCTTTACCCGTGCCAGCGAATTCTGTCTGGTATGTTACTGCAAGACAACCGACAGCTTCCAGGCACTGAATCCGTACGTTTGCTCGAAGCGGCTCTGTCTCTTCCAATATCTTGAATGCGGCAAGGGACCGAAGCTGGAGTGGCAGATTGTGCATCATCCTGAGGTCGTGGACCTACTCGTGTCCTTCGCCTATCGGCGTGCCAAGGCAAAATTGCTGACTGACTGCCTCGACCTTCCTCTCAAAGTTCCCCATCCGAATCTGGAATCGAAACAGGCTGTTCGGGCTAAACTGGTTGGCAACACACTCGTTCCGCAGGGACGGCTCGAGTTAAAGGTCGGCGAGTGGGTCGTTCTCACAAAGAAGGTGAGAAATCCAAACGAACAAGCCATTCCGATTCATTATGGTGTTCGTATGCGCAACGATGATGGTTCCTACATTCTCTCAGAACCTGTTTTCGAGGGCAAGAATGATGTGGGAATCGGAAAATCCGGACCTCAAAGCGTGATGGTTACACTATACAATCAAGACTTCGCCAACTTGACACTGGAGGAAAAGCAGGTGATGCTCGTGAGACTACTCGATACGCTCCCGGGAGTCGACCCGATGGTTGAGTTCATCAAAGGCGGTTCTAGCCATCGGGCTCTCGACTTGTGGAAAGAACGCATCTCCCCTGCAGCACTGTACTTTTTGCGATGGATCGTGTCGTCAAATAGATCCTGCATCATCTATGACAAAAACCCAGAGCACAAGGTTACAGGCATGGGGATTTACATGCAGTTTCGACTCGCTCAAGGAGCCCCAGACAAGGAGCATGAATTCGTGGAAGCTATTAAGCGAGAGGTCCAGGCACGGAAGAAGCAATATCCCACTCTCTTTGCTTGGCATGGGTCCCCAGTCAGCAGCTGGCATAGTATCCTTCGGCAGGGCCTACATTTCGAGGAATGTAGGAATGGAAGAAGTTACGGAAATGGGGTGTATCTAGCTCGGGACTTCAGACTCTCTGAGGGCTACTCTGGTTGGAGTCGCTCCGACCAGGAGTCCTGGCCGTCGAGCAAGCTAGGGATTACGATGGCAATCTCATTGAACGAGGTTGTCAACTGTTCAGAGCGGTTCGTGTGCACCTCGCCGTACGTGGTGCAGGAGATATCATGGATCATGCCTCGGTACCTTTTTGTGAAATGCATCACTCCCGTTAGGGACACTAGCAGCCACAAGAGCCCACAAGACGTCTATGTGCAGGATCCGAAGCGAACGGCTCTCGGTCAGGGGGATGTACCCGTCACAATTCCTCTATCCGGGGTACGAACTCACAGCGCTCAAGCACAGAGACCGTCAGTCGGTGGTGGTGGTATCTGCAAAGAGGACGCCGGTTATAAGAGCGACGTGACTCTTGATGAGGATCGCCGCCTACTCGAAACAAAGGACGATGACAGTGACTGCGCGGCCCTCGACGACCCTCTGGCGGCGAAAATGCTGCAAGTGCTGAGATCAGCCAACGTCAAGCTCTTACCCCCTCCTATCGAAGCCACCCCGCAGGCCACCAGAAGATTGATGCGGGAGTTGGGAGCCACCGCAGCGCTCCAGGCGCGCGGCCCGCTGACTGAGCTTGGTTGGTACATCGATCCCGAACGGGTCGACAATCCGTACCAGTGGCTCGTGGCCCTGCATAGTTTCGATCCCAGCCTACCTTTGGCACGGGACCTGGCCGCCACCGAGGACAAGTGCATTCTCCTGGAAGTCCGGTTCCCGCCCTCATTCCCGTACTCGCCCCCGTTCATTCGCGTCGTTCGACCACAGTTCCTCTCGGTCGCGGCCGGCGGCGGGGGCCATGTCACCGCTGGAGGCGCCATCTGTATGGACCTGCTCACCGGCTCCGGCTGGAATCCGCTGTATCGCATGGACAGCGTCCTGTTGCAGGTGCGGCTCCTCATATCGTCGAAGGAGTTCCCGGCCCGCCTGGATGCTCGCCAGAAGCACGATTACTCATGGCACGAGGCCGTGGACGCATTCATCAGGATCTGTAGCTTCCACGGCTGGAAGGTGCCGGAAGACTTTAGAAAGATGAAAGGGGCATAGTGGGTCTGTTTTCTCGTCCTATTCCTGACGAAAGGAGGAGAGGCAGAGACGATGGAGAGTGGATACTTGAGCCCGGTGAAGCAGCACTGCAAGCATGCATCCTTCGCATATGATTCATTCATAATCGCCCAGGCAAACACAAGGCTACATGTACAGCACAGCACAGTACTCAAGTCTATCTAACACAACCACCTATCAATTATCTAGTTCCTTGACTTAGAATAAACATGTAACTCCCATTTGATCCTCATCCCGCAGTCCAGTATTCGTAACATTAACATGCACCGTAGCATTGGATCTTGCCCCCGGACTCCCCGAAACTCACCGGCCCAAAGTCCGCTAACTCCGTCACCCCCATATCAAGACTCAGGCCCCACGACCCCGGCGGTGCGGTTCAGGGCCCAGAACTCGAGCGCCAGCGGCAGCTGGTCCCGGACCTCGTTCAGCGTGTTTAGGATTTTGCCGTTGTCGGGGTCGGTGAGATCGATGTTCGAGAGTTTGGTGAGGTTGAGGGCGCTGAGGTTGAGGTTGAGGTTGAGGCTGAGGCTCAGCGGAGAGAGGAGGTGCATTGTTTTGTTGGTTTGGTGGGTTTGAGGGGTTTGTACTGTACTGCAGGGCTGGGATTTGTACCCTCGCTGTGGGTGCTGGTATACCTGATCCTGTGGTCATCGGCAAGGTTAGATGGTGTCTCTCTGGGATGGATGGTGCAAGAGGCTCACGGTTAGATGCTGTTTGTATATCTGGTTGCTTTGTTCTAAGTTTGAAAGAGTAGCCAGGTTGCTGCTGTTGCTTTTCGAGAGAATGGTGGCGCTGGATAGGAGGGATTGATCGATTAGACGTAATGAGCGACTGAATACTGTAATGTAATGAGTGACTTGATCGTTAATAGTGGAAAGCAAAAGAGGGACTGTTGGAACGAAAGGGGAATTGCTAAGAGGAGGAATAGGCCGACAGCTTGAGCGAGAAGCAGACAAGCAGACAAGCAGAGAAGCATGGATGGGCTGGGCTTGATGAAGCGAACGGTTAGTCCACTGGGCCCGAGCTACTTGCGCTGTCTAGGGTATAGAGAGAGATCAACAGGAGAATGTACTATAACTTAATCTAAAGCAGGAAATGGATTTAGATCTGAGATCGTCGGGGTCCCACTGTCAGGTTGCTGGGCTCTATATATCTGGCTCTGCCATCGGTCGAGCATCTGAACGAGGCTTTATGATTGTGGTGCGTATATGCAAGCAATGTATTGAACATGAGGTGCTGGCGTACTGTGCAGATTCTCTGGATTAGACTATAGCCATCCGATGTCAGAGTCGATATCTCCTTGTCTATAAAACGGAGTAGATGCTAAGGACAATGACGATAGGCGGGCTCGCTTGCTGGATCTCGGCACGCAGCCTGAGTGGAGCAACCACCCATCGGGGGCAAATCATCACCCGTGCAGCTCCAGTATGCAAGGTACAACGGGTGGGTCCATTCATTCGAACCTTGCCCAAGTGTCTTCGGTTGGTGTGAACGATTCTGTTTCTTTGCTGAAATGCATTGCTTTCAGGCTGATAATGTCAATCTGAGACACGGAATATATCTTCCAATCCTCGATGGTCTAACGGTCATGATTTCCGCTTGTCAATCCCACTCGGGAACAAGCGCGGGAGACCTGGGTTCGACTCCCAGTCGGGGAGATTTCTTTTTTGCTTTTGCCTGGGTGTATATATCATTCGACGCTGATCCTTGTGCATCTGCACGCTTGTTAAGGTCATTCTCCTCTACTGAATCGGGCTGTATGGGCCATGTCGATTGGGTCAGCTAGATATAGTCCCAGCAGTGGCGTCTGAGCATGTGCATAGCCTGCCTCCTCGGCATGGATGTATGAAGGCAATTCTCAGTGCTTAGAGCAAAAACATCATTGATCCAACGAACCATGACTCGGGTCACAGAAGGATAATAAAAAATGAAGAAGATGGTTCCTATAGTCGAGTCTATACTAAATCAACTCTACTAAGCTGGAGCCAATGCATGAGCAAGCTCAGCAGACCTAATCGTGATATCAACGGCCAACCTGGCAATCAAAACCCTGCATTGATATGCTAGTTTTGCCAGGCCTCTGATCCTTTCGCCCACATCTGGGGGTTTGACACCCAAGAAAACAACTGAGGCTGTCATCTCAGCAGGATATCCCCTGCCAAGCAAGAGCGAGAACCTGAGCCAAGCACTCAAGGGCTGGCTCTGCAACCTCCCTCCGAGAGCATTCCGGATAAGATGAGATGCAGCATTTCCATCCTCCAACACGAACCTTTTGTCTGGACTCGCGAAATTCAAAGTTCTTTGGGACAGTCTTCCTTGGCCGGTCAGAGCATGCCTGGACACTGTTGTCAAGCCCACCGAGTTAATGTACTTAGTCCATCCTTTGAGGCCCTCCTCAGTGCCTGTGTTCTTCGGCTCGTCCATCCATCGTCCTACCAGTGCCACAACTTCCACCGCACTTAGGCACTCCCACAGTCTACCCGAGGCCATCACAACGAAACATCCTCTCCCTGGCTCGACCTCAACACTAGTCACGAGTGGCTCAGGGGTGAGTTGTAAGATGGTTGGTCTCGGAATCGCCAGGGCATTATCATCCGAGTTGTGAGCCCCAGGCAAACCTTTCTGACCCCATAAGAGTCCAAGGGTCCCCAGAAGGGGACTGTTTCTAAGCACATATGACCCTCCTGGGTGCACAAGGTTATTGTGCATTTGTTGATCTACAGGGATCACCGTGGCCGTCCATGATTCTCCTTCTCGCCTACTGCGACGACCCAATACTGCGCGACAATCACCGGTCGATGCCACATGCAAAACCCGATCTTGATGGTCGTAGACTAACAGCAAAGCACATCGCTGGGTGAGCTCCCCCTTGGATTCATGCGCAGCCCCTGGAAATAGACGAGGTGCTGCGGTATGCAACTCTGGAGCCTTGTGATGGCTGGTTCCCTCCTGGGCTTTACGCGCAGCCTGGAGAGGCGCAGGTGCTGGTGTGATTTGTGAGTCTGGGGCCGTATGCTGAGGTGATCCTTGCCGAGGACGCAATAAGGTGGTCATCCGACGATTGTTCGCAGCCCCAAATCCACGCCGTATGGCTTGCCTTAGTGATTCAGCGTCTGGTGATGGTTCCGCTGAGTACACCTCATCCAGCTCAAGCGCTACAGAAGCAAACAATTTTTTCGAAAGATGACGACACAGGGGAACGTCGCTGTTCACTGGGTTAGCCAAACTGAGTCAGAGCGGTCGGTCTCTCAGAGGACTACTCACATATGGTCGTTGTAGATGGCCCAGAAGTCTAAGATGCGGCCGCACGATAGCCTCTTAGAAACCCATTGATACGACTTCCATGGCGCACTCGATAGAGTCGAACAGTCAGCATAGCACGATCGGAGGTGAGAACATACGAAACGTTCTTCGTGAGCACGGAGTCGCTCGTCAGCTTCCCTGGTAGACAAGTAGTGGCACTCTGTCGCAAGTCGGAATCTCGCGTCTTGGACGATCTTGCTCGCCATAGGCCTCTGATGCGTGTCTTCATCCCGTTGATGTCCTTTCAAATACCAATATGCCAGAAGCCCACTACCAATCAACACGCCCCTAATGACCAGTTTCCTTGCTGCAGATACTGGGATCTTCGGCCAGGCGGAAAGTATGGTGTCGAGCCTCGAGGGTTTGTATACTTTGGTTCGAAAAATGGAATCTCTCAACATCGCTGTTCCGTAGAGAAGAGCAAAGACGAGATAAAAAAGATGATCTGATACTAGTAATAATAGTGATGATGGTTGTAATGCTTATGATGCTTGAAGGAAGGCCAGGGGATATTTACCGGACGACCGGCTACAGTTGCTCCTTCCGGAAGCTGCCACTTTGAACCTCGTTGCGAGAAATGCTGGAAGCTCTATGTTGACTAACTGAATTCATTTCACATTATCCCGAAGCGTAGTCAGGTAACAGAAACGCGTCACATGATATCCTGTAATAATACTATTCATTATAAGCGAAGTGATATCAATGTTCTGTATACAGCTTCCGAAGTCAAACTCGGACACGGATCACAGAAGCTGGATGCTGGATGCATTGCTTGCTGCATTGTCGGTGGCATTGCTTCTCTGGTTTCGTGACAAAGTCAGAAATGAACAGCTCAGCCCCATGAGGCGACAGTTCGATCGAGCAGCTCTCCCACGCATGCAACCATTTGTATGGCTCGCTCGGGATATAGTGGAGGTCTTCGGGGTAAGCTCCGAAGAGAAAGGCCCGGATGCCAAACAAGCGAAGTGCAGTTGTTGACCGGCGGTATATCTTCGCATGTGCGGGGTGTCAGGATATCAGTCATGATTCCAAAATATCCGCGTTCTTCAGTCACTGCCTTCATCTTCCTCCACTGGTGCAAGTTCAAGCTGAGTGCTCGGCTCGGCTGCATCGCTCGGCCGCTGGGTATTCGAGCTCCTTCTTCTCCGGGCGTGCAGCTCCTGATCAGCCTGTGTGACGGCTCTCTCGCCGACGAACTTGTCACCCGGCCAGGTATCCTTACACACCGGACAGACCTCAGCCTGCTGAGAGCGGAAAAAGTGGCGCATGCAGTGATCATGCAATCTTCCCAGGCAATCTCGATCGCCACACCGTTGACCCTATCCCCAGCGCCAAGTCAGCCTTCATTCCATGCCTCGTCGTACGGCACACATCATCAAAGACGCAGATCAGAAACTCACCGCAGTAATCAGATCCTTGCAGGCAGCACAGAACTTGATCTTCCGGATCCCCTCCGCCTCGTCGTTATACGTCGCAACCAACCACCCCCGCAGCTCTATCAAGCCCCGGGGACTAAGGCTATAGAACCCCTTGGGACTCTTCCCGAACCACCCTTCCTCGACCAACTGCTTCAGCAACGCCTCCGCCTGCGACATCGTCAACGACTGCACCACCCCACCCACCACCTGCGAGTCTGGCTGCTGCGTTGCGCCCTGCGTCAGCGTCGGCTGCGACTGCAACCCGGACTCCCTCCGCTGCTGGCTGCCGCCGTCCCCGGAAACTTTGGCCAGCTGCAACGCCTGCATCCCGCTCACCGCCATCGCCTCGCAGCGTCGCGTGTTATGCGTCTCGAACATCGCATCCAGCAACCGCTTGACGTAGGCGATCTCGTCCGCCGAGTATGTCGTCGCCAGTTGCGTCAGTGCGTCGCTCGTCGTGTTCACCAGCGCATACACCCGCTCCGGTGGGGGGACGGCCGTCGTCTGGCTCGGGTCAACTTCTATCTGTGGCAGGGTGCTGCGGATCTCGAGGTCAAACGGCGAGATGGCGTTGTTAGCGGTCGCGATGTAGGATTGTAATTCGTCCTCGGTGATCTCCTCGGGGGAGACAGGCTGTTTCTCTATCGAGGCGGGGACGGTCAGCGTCGCTCCATTGACTTGAAAGACAGTATAATGTGACTCGCTATACTTCAGGACAGGGACGAGGGTCAGTACCATGCGCTGAGAAGATCGCAGCTAATACAGGCTTGGCCTCCTCGAAGGTCATGGTCGAGCGGCCCATGAAGGCCTGGAGAAAGGCGCGGTTGGTGTCATTGTAATTGTAGGGGCCGGTTTCTCGGACCATCGTTATGAGAGAAGGTTGTAACAGCTTTGGAGAGGGCCTAGATTCATGTAGAGATGGCAAAGAAATGGAAGTGGAGCGATTTTATGTCTTCACTTAGAACTAACAAAAGGGAAATGAGGGGACAAAGAATTGCGGAAGACGCGATGCGGCACGCGCTCCCCGCGTTTGGTAGTATTGATTTTGGGGAGAAAGGCTACCCGCCAAGAGCTCCGGGGGGTTTCTTTGTTGCAGTGAATACGGACACTTGGGACGAATTGGGTCTATGATATGATTATCTCATTCCAGATTAATGCACTAGCATCGCGATAAAGCTTAGATATCATGGTACCATGAAGAGGACAACCAAATCGAAAGAAAAAAAAGAATGGGAATCGAGAATACAAGTGACAATGTCATGATGAGGTTCAGACTTCCCCGATAAACGCCACAAATCGTTATACAGATGGATGAGTAAGAGAAAATGGAAAGAAAGAAAAAGAAAAGAAACGACGAATCCCAGAGCTCATGGACCCTTTTCCCAGCGAACAAGCACAACAACAACCTAGTATCTCCGCCGGGTGGGCTCCGGGCTGGGACTGCGACTGACACTCCGAGCATCGCGTCCCCGTTCCTTCAGCCATTTCTTCGTACTCAATCGCAACTCCCGATCCAGCTCATTACTGGGATCCTTGCGATGAATGAAATTGCAGAAGCCGCCACGGACGCAGCCTTCCCCGCTATTCAGCCGACAGCACGCTTCCCGGAAATCCGTCACCGGTGATAATTCGCAGTATATCGGTCGCGCTGCGTACCATCGGGAGTTTAGCGCATCGCAGGCAGCCTGTGCGTCTTCCTCGTACTTGAAGCGGGCGTAGACGTTGCCAATCAGGTCTGTTGAGAGAATCCAGGCGTTAGTCATCTGAGGCAGTTCAAGGGTTTATGGGGTGTGCGGAGGGAGGCTTGGGAAGGGGGCCAAACATACGGTCATTGTTGTTGTCGCAAACAACCAACTCCTCCAACTCGCCGTACTTGCACATCTCACACCACACATCTTCGTAGAATGCATCAAAGTGATTCTGCAGCTGACTCGGGTTCATCTTGTTCTTCGGGTCGTAGGCGGGGTTTTGGTACATGTTCGGCATCAGGATGGTCTGCGAGTACGAGGGCTTGACATGCTTGCGCGAGCAGCGGTCGCCGTGTCGACAGGCACCGATCTTGTAGTAGAAGGAGCAGTTGACCTTGTCTTGTTCTGTACCGAAAATGGAGGCGAGGTAGTTAGCCATGGTGTTTTATGTGATGCGCCGAGGCGATGATCCTGAGATTAGGTAGAATGACTGGAGAGAAACGCGAGTAGATGCTCAGAAATCAAGCAAGGGAGTGTAATAGTAAGTGAGAAAGATGAACGCGCGAGGGCACAGAGGCAGAGTTGTTTGTTCCTGAACGGTTTCCCCAGCTTCTCATTGAAGTTTCTGGACAGCTCGAGCTCGTGGCGGTGTGAATGACTAAGCCCGGAGAAGGTTCTGGTGCCTCAGGCTACAATCGCTGGCATCAACTATCGAGACCAACTACAGGAACGGCTTCGATATACTATATATACCTGCTAACAATAGTGGTAAATTTTGAAGATATATGTTTCTCTCTAATCTAAATAGTGGAAAAAGGACCTCAGAGGTGAAGATTGCAAGCTGGCTGCGAATTGGTTGCGAACACTTTCATATAGCATTTCATAGTTTTAAGGTTAAAACTAAATCGTAACGTAGGGTTAAAGATAGGTTGATGATATATGTGAGCCTCACGGCGATGTTCCTGAATCTCAATATATGGTAGTAGCTATTTAAATGTTCCAAAACCGTGTTTTCAATCTTCATAAACTAGTTGCCAACAGTTGCAACAGGAATTAAATTAGTATAATATCCAATTACGACTTCGACTCTCTTTCCACTTTGTTCACACCCAAACCGCTCACATCCGCCGAAGGTTCAACACCTTTCACCATCTCAGCAATTACTTTGCCGGTTCCTAGACTAAGCGAAATGCCCCAGGGGCCATGGCCCGCCGCAACGTACACTCCTCCTACGGCTTTAATGCTCTTTCCTAACAGATTGTCATTGATCTTTCCAACGAAAGGAGTTCCGCGCTCTGAAGCGGGCCGGAAGCACAGCCCTTCGCGGATGACTTCCAAGTCGTCAGTATTCGTGATCTCGTCGGTAGCCTCAGAGCTGCCCTTCGCAAGCTTTCCAAGAAGACGGACAGAAACGGCTTTGAGCCTGTCCATCTCCTTCTGCTCCATCGACTTGGGGTAGTCGTCTGCTCTTTCCGGAAGGGGAATATCCCTCGTATTCAAGCCTGCAATATAGACCTCTGCTCCCTGTCGCGAGAACAACTCCGGGCAGAAGCCGCAGTTCGGGGGGTATGTTGTGAACAGGGCCTGGCTCCGGCCCTTGTATGTCGTTTGCTCGTGCTCCACAGTGTACCGTGGGGACCGTAGAACCAGCGAGTAGCCAGCCAAGGGATAGATGGGGAGCGAAACTAGAGACGTGGGGAACAACTCCTGCAAAACTCGCTGTGTCCACGGACCGGCGCAGAGGATGAGGTTCGAGCAAGCGATTATAGATTCAGCTTTCGTTTCAAGGCTCACAGTCTTAACTCCCGCGATGGACCCATCTTCCCCTTGCACAATAGACACGGCTTTTGCGGGATTGTGAACCTTGACTCCTCGTTCGACGCAAGCCTCTAGGAGGAATTTGCACAATCTCAGGGGGTCACTGATGACGGTAAGTGATAGTTTCGGTGGAAGTGAAAAGGGATCACCTACACCTGGGCAGTATCATCATCCTCACTAATCTTCAGCGTCTCGGCTCCATGCTGCTTTGTCAACCACGACGGTGGCTCTGCAATGATCGGCTCCGATCCAGCTGCGGTTTCTGCCCGGCTGGTTCCCGTGCGAAGCCAATCATCCCCACGTTTGCCTCCCTTCTTCGCTGCAACTCCCAGACTCAGTGCACTGCCTTTCATGTATCCCCATTTCTCCGCGCCGCCCTTCTCGGCAGCTAGGGACTCATGTAGCTTGAATGAAAGGTCTCCCAATGGTGCAAGAGAAGGGGCAAACCAGTCCCTGGCCATAAATCCAGCAGCATAGCCGGACGAAGAACAAAAGAGCTCGGAGGAGGAGTCCACCACATGGATGTTCTCTGCAGATTGGCCTTCGGAGAGGTAATAGGCGATGGAGGTTCCAATGATCCCTCCTCCAAGAATGACTGTTGCCATGGTGAGAGATGAAGGTTATGTATGATAGTCCACAGTTGCAGTGTGTATGGATCAAGTCAAGAGCACTGGCTATATAATTCTGTCCCAGGAAATCGATCACTTTATGGAGAATGTCTCCATATAGATCTCGCGGGGTAAACCTAGTCTAGACCAGACCAGTTGATAATCTATCGCAACGGAATGACCTTATCAGATACCAGACCGGCTGCTCACCAGGAACCGGCCCGGTGTACGACTATCGTCAATTGCCATAGCCAACAATGAGCATCAGATCAAATGGTGCAACACTGTGAGCATAGAGTTCCCCGGGGCCCCGACTTCGGCCTTGCGCTCCGGAGTGGAGTAACAAGGTTTGGAACCCGTTTTCCGCGGTAAATCATTCTGCCGTTTGCGCTCGGTGAAGTGACCGATGGGATGCTATTGCATGATCACGTCGTAGATATAGTAGATAGCGCCAGGAATTCAGCTGCAGATTGATCACGTAGGGCATATGGCAAACTGTAGTGCAAGTAGACAAGATATGTCTTGCGCTGCAGATGTTGTGCATACCCAATGCACCCGTATTCGGTCACTTGGCCACAAAGTTACGGCCGTCTGTCTATCACAAGCTATGGATGATTGAGTGACCAGGCATTGTCAAGTCTATCACTGTCATTGTTGCATGTGTACAGAGTATACATAAGGTACTCATAGTATAGTTCTTACCCTGGGTGCCTTCCGCCGATTGTCAATGGGCCTGGTGGCAACTCATCCTCGAGGTTCTAGGACTCTCATACATAGGGTACCGGTAGTACTAGTAAATCCGCCTCTTGAATTGAGACCAGGAATCCTCAATTGAGTCATGCAGGATACAATTGCCATTGAAGACACTCTAATTTACTGTAACCTTGAAGGTAGTCATGTACCCAGGTACGGATCAATGAGTAAAAAGCAGAAGCGAGCCGCGGCGGGCAGAACAACAACAACAACAACCACCCCACGTTCCCCTCAATTACATCACCGCCCCGGGGATCAGCTTTTTTTTCTCCCGCGGAGTGTCTGCTGCAGCTTCACTCCAATCAGCTTGGCACCCCGCACGTTCTTCTTGCCCTCCTCGTCTCAGACAAACCTAATCAGATCCCTGAAGAAATGTCGAGCAAGACCATCATTGTCACTGGTGCCTCGAGAGGTAATTGTTGACGCCCCGCGAGACAGTAGCTCCGTCCTGACTGACACTTCATCTCCATTATAGGCATCGGCCTCGCCATCGCGAAGTACCTCCTCACTGCGCCGCAATCGCACAATGTCGTCGTGATCGCCCGTAGCGCGGAGCCCCTCCAACAGCTCAAGGAGCAATACTCCCAGCAAGTCGCGGTCCTGAACGGCGACCTGTCCGACTTCTCCCTCGCTCAAAAGTCAGTCGACCTGGCACTCAAGACCTTTGGCCGTCTGGACGGCATGGTCCTCAACCACGGCATCCTCGGACAAGTCGGCAAGGTTGCGGGAGCCGACCCGGAACAGTGGAAGCAAGGATTCGACGTCAACTTCATGAGCTTGGTCGCATTTGTGAGTTGCTCGCAGCCCCGGCGAGGCCCAGGGAGAAAGCTAACACACAGCTCACGACAATTAGGTCAAAGCCGGGCTTCCAGCACTGCGGGAGTCTAAGGGCAAGATCATCTTCACTTCGTCGGGTGCCGCCGTGTCCGCCTACAGGGGATGGGGTCTCTACGGTGCGACCAAGGCCGCCATGAACCATCTTGCCCTGACCCTGGGCGAGGAGGAACCCGATGTCACCAGCATTTCCATCCGCCCCGGGATGGTCGACACCGAGATGCAGCGCCAATTGCGCGAGGACCATGCTACGACACTGGAGCCTCAGGTGCACGCCAAGTTCACCGGGGCCTACGAGAGCGGCAAGCTGCTCAAGGTGGAGCAGCCAAGCCATGTCATGGCTAAGCTAGTGCTGGATGCCCCGAGCTCATTGAGTGGAAAATTCTTGAAGTAAGTTGTGGGAAAAATTCTGCCATTGTGAAATTCTAGCTAACATGGGTCTTCCAGTTGGAACGACGCCCTCCTGGAGGATTTCCAGGGATAGATCTACACTCGAATCCTGCATTCACTTCAAAGCCAGTTAGCATATACTACTATCAAAGGAATTCATTGAACAAGAATCAAGATAGAGTTGTTTTGATCAGCCGAAAGATGAAAAGCAGGTACATTTTAGAAGCATTAGGTGTAGCACACCTTCATACTTAGCATGGAATGTAGGTTGTTCATCACATAACAGGAAGGTGTAAAAATGGAGAATTGCAAAAGCATACCTTTAGCTATTCTATTGTGGGAGAAATTTTACAAAAGAGATTGTAAACAGAAAAAAAAAATTGATTTCATTATATCAATATCTTTGGTATTGAATCTCGAATCGAATTTGCCTAGAATTCTTCGAGTCAGTCAGTAAAGTTTTCCTGAAAGATTCCGAGTGATCACAAAAAGCGGATTTTTGCAAGGATATCAGTAGTCCGTTTGGCTTGGACAGTGTACGTCACCATAGAATGGTCTGATAGGGGCGACAACGATGTTCATCATAGTAAAAATTGCAAGAAGGAATGAAAGGAAAAAGTGAAGAATAAACATACCATTTATGTTAGTTCATTGTTGTTGCATTTGACCAACAAAGGTTGGCCGGAGCAAAAACTTGGAACAGGAAGCCAAAATCAAGTTTCCTTGTTGTGCGAAGAGCACTGTGCGAATGAAGAAGCAAAGAAAAAAATCGAAGCTGCGGCGCGGTATAAAAACCCATGAGGGCGGTAGAATTCTGCCCAGCGTGTTAGCCTAGTTCTTCCGTTCCGTGTTCGAGTCCCTCCGCGCCGCCGGGAATTTGGCCCTCACAGCTATTTAGACCATCCTAGTCCCCGCGCGCGGTGGGCGAGCCATACTTCTTGTGAAGAACAGCTTCACCGAGCGCGGGACTACCTCCTACCCACCCCCTTTTTGCCCTTCGTTCTTCACACATCATTTGTCGACCATGTCGGATCGAGAGTTCAGTTGTACGTGCTCAGCCTTATTCTCTTGGCGCAATACAATTACATGCTGACTCGTGCAAATCTACAGCAAACGACGACCTGTCGCTTCCCAAAGGTATGTGCTTGAGTGTCGCGTTGTTTGAGAGGGCGTGGAAACTAAAGGTTTCTTTGTCAACCTCGGTCGCGTTCTTGGCCCGATGCAGGCGAATACGCGTATAGAGACTAACCGCCACGGAATCTATAGCGACGGTCCAGAAAATCATCACCGAAATCCTCCCGCCCTCCTCCGGTCAGACTTTCTCCAAAGATGCCCGCGATCTGCTGATGGAATGCTGTGTCGAATTCATCACCTTGATCTCCTCCGAGGCCAACGACATCAGCGAGAAAGAGGCCAAGAAGACGATCGCGTGCGAACATGTCGAGCGCGCCCTGCGCGATCTCGGCTTCGGGGACTACATCGCCGATGTCCTAGCCGTTGCAGAAGAACACAAGGAACAGCTGAAGGTACGCATGCTCTCCTGTCTTACTTGGGATCGTGCGAAAAAAAGAAAAACTGACGCGCCTTGCCATCGCTAGTCCCGAGAGAAAAAGCAGAGCAAGATGGAACAGAGCGGCTTGTCCGAGGAAGAGCTGCTCCGGCAGCAGCAGGAGTTGTTCCGCTCCGCGACCGAGAAATATCACGCCGCTCCGGAGTAAAAGACAACGAATTTGCATGAAACATCGTAATGTGGTTTGATCTCATGCTGGCCATCGGAGATCCAGGTTCAGGAGTTTGAGATTCCAGAGGACAGAAATTCGGAGTTTGTTGGTTTGGGTCGTGCTTGGGAAAAGGGTCGGTTATGTATTTCATGTCCCTCGAGGCTTCGCTAGTGTGGCTCATTTAATCCTATATCGCTTCTGGGAGACAAACCAGGAGTGCGCACCTTTCATTGTTTTACACCCTTGGCATATCCGAGTCGTAGACCAGGCGCGGGGGTTGATTTCAAAGAGTCTAGCAGCGATCTGTCATCGGTATGCAGAAACCCCGATTGGTCTGTTCCAGTGCTACCGGGGCATGACCACTAATGTCCTTCAAAATCCAGGTTTGATACTGAGGCGAGTGGCTGTATGAGGATTGCGACGTACAGTACAATTCCAAGTTAATTCACTTTGTATAGATAGTCTAGTTAGTAAACGAAGCACAGACCACGCTCGACCGCGGCGCTAAGCCGAATTAGGTTCTCCGCCCAACCTCCGATCCTAGCGCGCAAAGCTCGCTGCTGCAAACACCGCGGAGAGACAGCGCCGTGATTGCGACAGTCCCAGGCCTCGTCACTTTCAGTCGCCCATCATGCCCCCTTTCAAAGATGAACACATTCTGGTAAGTCCTAGCCGTCTTCGCCCGTCTGGTCATATATTCGCCATCCGAATGAAGCCCACATCCCCCACCCACCCGAACTAACACTCATTCGTCCAGATAATTGCGCCAGGCTCGCAGGTCACCCTGGCGCAACTCGGCCTACCAGAATCATTCACACCTGCTCGGTTTCGCTTCCCCACTCGGATGTTCCCGGCCGAGAAGAAGGGTGAGTATGAACCATACAAGATCCGCGAGCGTCGACACGAGGTCCCAGTCAGCAATGGTACCGAGGCGCCCAAGGAAGACGTGGAGATGAAGGATGCGGATTCCACCACTCAACAAGACACGGTGAAGACCGAGGCCACAACCGAGCAGCCCGAAGCCTCTGCCAATCCAGAACAGAAGAAGGAGGAAGCACAACCTACCGACGGCCAGCCGACCGACCCCGCAGCTGAGAAACCTACCACTACAGAGATCTACTACGAAGAAGACGTGACATCGGATGAAGGGGCGATCTATCCCATCGAGAATGGTCGCATCGTTGACTGGTCATGCTTCTTTGCCCTCCTAACCCACGTCCACAACACCCTCAGTCCCCCTTTCCACACCCCTATCATGCTCATCGCAGAACCGGCCTGGTCCGCACGGGACCGCGAGACGATTACTCAATTCGTCTTCGAGAAATTCAAGACGCCCGCATTCTGCATGATGGACTCTGCGCTCGCCGTCTGCTACGGCTACGGTACGTCAACAGCCACGGTGGTCGATGTTGGGAAGGATAAGGTCGATGTTACGGCTGTTACAGATTTTATTGTCAGCGAGCACGGAAGAGGTCTCGCATTGGAAGGCTGCGGTGGGGACTACATGACGGACCGCCTGGTTGAACTCCTGGGGTCCAAAGGCTTCTCCAGAGAGATGTGCGAACAGCTAAAACGAAGCAACATCACCGAGCTTCTCCCTCCCGGTACGCCACTACCCGGAACCGCTGCCACTGCGCGACAGGGCGTCAACCCAGCCGCGTCTGCGTCCACGGGCGCACAGAATGGCAGCGCGAATGAGACTGTTCCCCGCGGTCCGGGCGATGGCACCCAGACCGGAGCTGAGGGCAATGGGGATGACGAGGATGAGGGCGTTTTGGACGTCGCAGCTATCGTTAGCGGCAACACCAGCGAGTTCCTCGCCAATCGGGAGAAGGAAAAGGCGGAGAAGGCATCGACCAAGAAGGGCAGTACAGATCAAAACGCAAAGGCTGTCCGTTTGCCCAACTCGAAAAAAGAAAGGGCGACATTCCAGTTCGAAGAGTATGTACGGATAGAGTCAGAAAAGGAGGCAACCAACGGCCCCGGTCGGTACATCCGCCAAACGCGAGAGATTGAGGTCGGCGTCGAGCGGTTCCTGGCGGCAACGCCCAAGCAGAATTCCGGCGAGCGCCTAACCAGCGGTCTCTTGGAGGACATCGCAACCCAAATCCACCACACGATTCTCGCTGTACCGGATGCCACCAAGCGGAGTGAGCTTTGGGATTCATTGATCGTTGTTGGCAATGGCAGCAAGATCAAGGGTATGTATCTCATCACCTGTCCATGTGGCGGCCTTTATACTAATCTTGGTTCATAGGATTCACGGCATCTCTGCTTGGCGCCATCACCCAAAAATACATTCTCTCTCCATCCGCCACCATGTTCACCTCCGAAATCCCTTCCAACTTCTCCACCCCTCTTCCGACAGGAGGAACCAACACTCCTGCCCCCTCTGGCCAGCCTGGTCCGATGAACCACCCTGCTGGTCACGGTGTCAATCCTCTCCTTGTCGCCGCCACACACTCCAACAACCCGGCGTCCTCCAGCATCCCCCCCGGAACCCCACTGATGGATCCCACATCGATGTCGCATCACCACCGGTCCACGGGGCACTCCCAAACCCCAACCTCGGTGAAGACGCTGCGACCTCCGGAGTACTTTTCCGAATGGAAAGAGCAGGCCAACACCAACGCACCCGGAGCAGCTGGCCCTGGCGGCCCCGGCGTGGCGAGTGGTGGTCACGGTATGGAGGAGGCGGTCTTCCTAGGGGCCCAGGTCGCATCCAAGGTCGTTTTCGTGCTCGACCAGGGTCTCAGCAAGGGCTTCATGACCCGGGTAGAGTATAACGAGAACGGCCCGTCCGCGATCCATGATTATGTCATGTGATAGGCCTATGAAATGTCTCGGAAAGGGAGTTTGTTTCTTTATTTTTCTACCTGAAATACTCGAATAATTGTTTTTCACCCAGGGTTATCTGTACCTTAACTACATGACTAGCGTCTTTTTTCAAGAAAATTAGAGGGGGGGAAAAGACAAGAAAAGCAAGTCTATCCACCCGAGTTACGGAGATTGAGGCTGTAGTCTGATCCTACACACGATTCAGGGTAAGTATATGTACAAAGGCTTGCAAAGCCCCCAAAATGATGCTTAATCATGAATCTAGCTCAGTGTTCGGCGTGCTATAGTGGGCCTGTTTTAGCCTTTAGCCCTCCGACAGATGAGAGCAAAAAGAAGTCTCTACTTGAATAGACCGGAAGACCCCACTAACTAGTAAGTAGTACGGGTCAATCCGCATCATCCCAACAATAGATCCTTCAAACATATCCTCTCCAGCCCATACAAGCAGCATATTCTCTAAAACCAACGAATCACCCCCCCCCCCCCCTAACTTACCAACTCCCCAATCTCCCCAACCACCACTCCTCACAAACCAGGGAGGGACCTACACCCCCGAACCCAGATAAACATCCACCTCGACCTCCAGATTCTGGCCCTCGAACGGCAGCGCCTCGATCCCCAGCATCGTCCACGTCGGCTGATGCCCGGGGCACCACCTGCGGACCTCGTCCACCATCAGCCCGATGACCGTCTCCCGGGTCTTCGGCAGGTTCACGTGGTAGGTGCGCAGCTTGGTGACCAGATCCCACCCGGTGGCCACCTGGGCGCGCAGGTCCGGCCGCGCCCGCTCCAGCGCGTACAGGATCACCTCGTTGATGTTGGCGAAGGCCTGGGCGACTTCTTCGTCGAGGGTTGCGGGGATGGTGGTGGAGGTGGGGGACATTCCGGCTTTTTTTTGGGAGGGGGTTAGTTTGGGGTTGCGGGTGCTAGGGCTTCCCGGGGGGGAGGGGTAGGGTGAGGTTCTATAAGGGGGGGTTTAATGATGGGGAGTCTAATGGGAACTGAGTGGAGGTGGAGTGGGTGGCATGGTTAAAACTGGAACTGACTCTGTCCGGCAATCTCCATCCTGTCGCCGGCAATGCAGGCTTCGGAGAAGCCATATTCGTCTTGGAAGTGTTGGCCGCGGCCGGGGCGGGAGTAGCTGGGGAGCTTGGGGGGCATGATGGGTGGTTTGGGAGAAAGGAATGATGGGCCCTAGGGTTGAGTTTGAATGGGATAGGAGACTGTGAGGGGGAGGGGGAGGGAGACGCGTTTATATGGGTTCATCATCGATTTGAGAGAGGGGGGGCTAATGGGATTGTGGTAATCGGTTAGTAGAGTCAGAGATGCTAATTTAGTAGGTGACATGGGTGTAGGGATGGATCCGATTGTCGGAGCATCGAGTGATGCTTGGTTGGATTTGAGGCTCGAAGTTGTCTGATCATCTCGACTCTCTACTACATGTAGTAGCAGTGCTAGACTTCGGTGTTGTCCAAATTGGCTTCCATTTTCACTTGCTCCCAGGAGAGGTCAATGTGGAGGTCAATGTGTCGAGGTAGAAAGTGTCAAGTGAGAGATAACTGTGATGAGGCTTTATAGCATGTCAGAGCCCCACATATGATAATATCCTATGCTGATTGTAGAGTATTATTGCTAGTTGAACTACTCCGTACAGCCAATAGCCTGGAGCCCGCCGGCAGTTATACTCCTGCCTAACCGGGATAGCCATATCAGTCACGTGCATCACTTATCTAATCCTGCCTCGCCGCCACCCGTTCCTGGGCTTATCTGACTCCAACACTCATCCATCTTTCTTTCTGCCAACCACTCATTTCCAACTTGAACCATCGTCACTATCGCCACAATGCCGCGTGCAGAAGCTGGAAGTACGAAAGCGATCAGCAACAAGATCAAACAGAAGGGTCTAGGCAGATTGCGATGGTACTGCCAAGCATGTGAGAGACAGGTAAGCAAGCCATTGCCCCGTCCACTCCACCCCGCTAGACTATACTGACTGTGACTTGTCCCAGATGAGAGACGAGAACGGCTTTAAATGCCACGTCCAGTCCGAAAGCCACGTCCGCCAGGTGCTGCTCATCGGCGAGGACCCGAAGAAATATATCGAAGACTACAGCAAGCAGTTCATTGATAATTTCCTTAACCTTCTGAGAACGACGCACGGAGAGAAGGAGGTCAACGCGAATCAGTTCTACCAACAGATTATTGCGGATAAGATGGTGAGTTTTCCTTCGAGGGTGAGGAGACGTGGGCGGAGTGCTAACAGTTTGGGCCAGCATATTCACATGAACGCTACGAAATGGAAGAGCTTGTCGCAGTTCGTCGCGCACCTCGGTCGCGAGGGTCTTTGCCGGGTGCAGGAATCTGAAAAGGGGCTGTTTGTCGCGTACATTGATCGGAGCCCGGATACGATGCGCCGACGCGAGGCGCTGGCGAAGAAGGAGCGGCAGGACAAGGGCGACGAGGAGCGGGAGCAGCAGCAGATCCAGGAGCAGATCGAGCGCGCTCGCCAAGCCGCGGCCAAGGAGGATGAGATTGATCCGGAGGCTAGAAACTTGCAGCGGAAGGAGGGCGAGAAAGTGAAGCTGAACATCGGGTTCGGTGCGAAACCAAACGGGGACGCGAAGGCCGAGTCACCGGCAACGGCCACTCCGGCCGAAGAGAAGGACTCCGGTGCCTCGTCGGTTTCTCCGGAGACCTCCGCCGCTGCCTCCCCTGCGCCCGCGCCTGCTCCGACGGTGGCGCCGAAGGTGTCGCTGTCTTTTGGAGGTGGCAGCAACAAGCCGAAGAATGTGTTTGCGACGGCGGTGAAGAAGAACCCTCTCGCAGGGAAGAAGGGCCCCGTGAAGGAGGCGCCCAGGAAGATGACGGAGCAGGAGCGGATCATGAAACAGGAGATGGAAGCAATGGAGCGCAAGCGCATGCGCGGGGCATCTGGTTTCCCGGATGCTAAGCGCCCGAAGATCTCTTGAACGCAGGACAGGCTGCTACTATGATTGGGTGTGGGTTGCAACTCGCCCATACCTCATTTCGCTGCCCACCCTTGGACGCCAATCTGGCGCGAGATCATCGGCCCTTGTCCTCGGCTTGTCTGGATCCTTACGCCGCGAGGACTTCTCCCACGTGGACGACGGAACCTTACCGCCGCGCCCAGCCCGACAACACAACACACTCGGACGGCGTTCCGCACAATGCGCATCTGGCGCGCTACCAGACAGTCGCTCCAAACGAGTGCGACGGGTGTCCCCTTTGTATTTGGACTACCCGGGGCCTTAGAAGAGTAAATTTCAGATAGATCACTATATTGGCTCAGTGGTGATAGATACCCCTTGATGCCTTAATCTATAGTTAGGAATGCTACGGGCCTGTCATATATTTTCCTGCAATCTTATCCTGTATTCTGTCACGTGAACCGTGGCTATCCCCAGCCATGGTTTCCTGCGTGAACCAACCCAGTTCAGAGCACCAGTAGTGCTAGGAGACCACCTGGCGCAATCCCAGCCTTGGGGGGTAATCATCTCTTTCCCGATGTCATTGGATGCAGTAGCCATCGTGGTGGTCATGTTTGTACGTCCTTGTGTCCGCACGGTACTGTACCTTCAACCGAATGAAACCACCTCAGTATATATAACAAAACACGGACTCAACCAACCCGCACACCATCCAATCATGTACAAATAACCATCAGTTTGATATTCACAAGACAAGTACTCATACCTCTCGCACCTCCGGGCCAATCATCCATTCCCGCCGTACATTGGAATACACCCCCCAGCAACGCAAACATTCAAGCATGAAACATGGCAAAGCTAACAAGAAACCCTTTAGATCATGCTGATGTCAGACGTGATAACGGCAGAAATTATGCCAGATACCATAACAAGCCCGGGTGGTCTAGTGGTATGATTCTCGCTTAGGGATTCCAAACCCAAGCATATCTGCGAGAGGTCCCGCGTTCGATCCGCGGCTCGGGCCTTGATTACTTTTTTGCTCTTTCCTTTTTACCTACCTCTCTACCCCTAGGTATGTATGTATGTCTGTCTGTATGTCATATTCTGTGTCATGTTTGTTGGCCGTAAATCATCAATATGTGTGCTTGATGTACACTGGACTATAAAGGATTACAACACATTGGACACCCTACGAGATAGACCGCTAACCTCCTTTACAGCCTCGCTTGATCATTCTGATAAAACTACGCGAGCTACCGCTGCCCCGGACTTCGAAGAGTTCATGCATCAACCTGAATATTATCATTAATTGCAATAAGGTTATGTATGTCTGTATGTACATCGTCTGTGTGCCCGGCCATAAACCGAGCACATAACGATAGAAGGGACACGAGCGGCAAGAAGAACCAAGACGGTGAAAAGAATACCAGATACGCAGGCAACCAAACCGATATGTGGGTAGCGTAGCTCTTCTAGCTCCGAGGTCGGCCAGGCTGACTACCGGAAAGTCTTACTAGCTCTAGGTTCCTAGGGTCTGTCGACGACTAGAAGCGGGCCAACGTGGCCCTGTCGCGCGCTGTCAGCGACCGCTTGCTCGCGGTGCTCGCCTCGGTAGTAGAATTGCCGCTCAAGATCACCCACTCGGCCACGGTCGCACCCTTAGTTGTGTTCGCGCTTGCCTGGTTACCTGCTATCAACAGGGTGGCGAATCGTGCACTGCGAACAGGCTCACTTAGAGTGATAGTCGTGGTGTTGCCACTAGGGACAGAGACGGTGTTGGCTTTCTCGATAGCGACACTGTTGTAGGGACTCGACTGGGTCACATCGGACAGCTGGGCAATGAGGCGGTAAGACGAGGTGGAGTTGCCGGAAGCCGCGAAGAACTGTGCAGGCCGCGTAATGGGCGCATCGTGGAAGATGATACTTAGATTCTTGGGGGGAGACTGGTACCAGTCAAAGTAGAAGCCAGTTACACCGTCGGCGGATTGCGTGTTCACTGTGGAAAGGGTCACGGTGATCGAAGACAGATTTCCAGAAGAAGGTTGCCAGCGCGTCGAGGTGGCACCATCGACGGCGGAAATAGGGAATTGACCAGGCTCATAAGGGTCAGGCGAGTAGACCGGATGGCACTGCACCTGATTGCCCGGAGTGGTGTTAATAGACCCAATTTGACGGTTGGGGATTGTCAAAGACCCGAACAGAGGAAGAGTGTAGCTAGCCGTGGCGTCGCTAGTGGATAGGCCGACCTGAACAGTGATACCAGTGCCGTTGAAGCGAACATCTGCTGAAGCCAGAGGTGCCACAGAAGAGGAGCGCTGCAGAGTGGTGTGTGTGTAGTTTGACCAGGCGGAAATCGGCCAACCGCGCCAGTAGAATGTCCGGTAGGTGATGTGCGGGATCTGGGGTGGAAGGTTAGGATCCACGTGAAGGATATCATCCGGCAACAGACGCAGCCCCAGATAACCGAATAGCACGACCTGGTTGGCACCACCGTGTCCAGTCAGGAAGGGGAACGCCGGGTGAGTGCCACCGTTGATACTAGCATCGTCGATCATCTGCTCAGAGAGCTGATACCAAGGGCCTCGTGAGTAGGGCGCATAGGAATACTGATGGTAGGTGTAGGCGGAGCAGCCAGACGGAGAAACATCACTGGCGGCGATAGAGAAGATAGCATACGTCATGGCTGGGCCATCGGCGGATTGCTTGTTTGCATACTGCACCAGTTAGCATATTCCCCAACGACATGGTAAGAGACCACTTACATAGTCGAGGTCCGTCAACGAATTCTCCGTGGTATAATTATCAGACTCGTAGGCCAAGGGAAAAGTGTTGAGTACAATATCAGCCTGCTTTACAACGGCCGATCCATTCATCGAAGTGTACTCCAAGGTTACGCCATTTTCGCGCAGTAACAAAACGTTCTCCGCAATCTCATCCCAGGTCTCGTTTGCCTCCAGCCCAAATTGCTTGCGAAACTGGTTGGCATACTTCAGGGTCTCAGCAATAAGTGGCATGGTATAACCACCGGCATCGATTGAGTTGGCGTACTCGTCCTAGAGGAATCAGCTGATATTCGTATGATGTATCTTGCAGACTTACCGGATCGGTCATATTGGTCAACGTGAATGATGACCCGTTTCGCTGAACAAGGTCTCCGTAGAGCGTGGCTACCGAATCGTAGATCGGGAAAAGATAATTGCGAAACCATTCCGTATCACCACTCGTCACCCATTGATTGATCATCGCAAGGCCAATGTCGCCGTTCAGATGGTACTGGTAATCCCAGCACGGCCCTGTAGCAGTGCAGTTTCCAAATCGACCGCTCGTCCACGGATAGATAGCGGCAGAAGAACTGAAGGAAGTCTGGTTCTGTGAACCTGCAAACGCAGTCTTGACATTGGCCTCGGCCTGATAGTGCAAGGCAATACGGTAGTTGGTGTAGCGTTGTGCCGACTCAGGGTGCGACGTCACCAGTCCAGGTTGCATCCACAGATCCGCATCCCAAAAGATCTGGCCAGCATAGGAGTCCGAGGTCAGGCCACCGACAGCGCAACTGTCGATGTTGACAGGCATTCCACCCGTGGTTGCAAGTGTGTTAGGACCTGCGGTGTTCTGCAGCAGGTAGTACGTGTTGGTGACAGCAATAATGGCCGAGTCAATGATGTGGCGGTCCGCAGGTAGCTTGCCAGTGATAGGGTCATTGAAACGATCGACAGCGCTCTCATGCAGAATCTCCGCCCACTCTGCGACGTGCGATTGCAGCGAGCGGGAGTAACCCAGGGCCAGCCCGGCCTGAGCAGCAAGCTTGGCAGTTTCGCGGGTCGCCAGGAAATAGTCTGTGGAGGCTGCGCCAACGAACTTGGTGACGCGGACGGCCTCATTGGCAGTGAACCGAACGTTGACTGCCTGCGCAATAGAGGAGTCATTCGTGTGTACGTAGGGCTTATTGGTGACGAGCGTTCGAGAAGACAGATCGACATTGTCTGAGGCATCTAGAGTGGCGTAAATGTATGCAGTGACGTTGCTCACACCCCATGGCCGCACAGCAGAAAAAATGGCCCCATCGTCCTCTCCCGACTCAACGAAGTCGGTACGAACCGCCGAATACCCATCCAACACGCTGACAACTGTTGCGTTGCCATCGGTCGAAGGTACAATCTCCAAGTCTACCACAGCTTGGTTGACACTCAGCTTGTGCGCGAAGAGCCGATAGGTGATAGCAAAGGATCCTTTGTCGCCGACAGGGGTCCAGGTATAGGACCAGGACAACACACCAGCCTTGTAATCGAAGGTTGACTGAAAGTTAGTGATAGTCCGATTGTCGACTTCTGCATCGAGGTATGTGCCGTCACCCAAGTCGAGGATCAAGCCACTCCAGTGTGGAACGCCGCTGATAACACTATCGCTGCCATACTGAGACAGCCAGGGGAAGTTGGACTTATTTGTCAATGGCTGACGGTCCCAGAAGCCGGCAATGGTCGCAAAGGACTGGCGACGGGAGTAGAGAGGCCATCCGCTGATCACATCACCGTTCTCCTCCGAGTCCATCTCGAAGAAGGGTCCAACATTGGCGACATTGATGCCTATGTAACCATTGGCGATCGAGCCCCGGGATTGGAAGTGACCCTGGTCGACGGTAGTCGTCGTGAGACGCCAGTTGTCGTCGTCCCAGGTGACACCCGCGAACCGGGTTGGGTAAACACCGGAAGCATTATTGCTCAATGGCTGGACCGAATCACGGCCACCGTAACGATGGAGGGCGGAGACGACGCGAGCCTGTCGATGGGGGGCTCCCTCAACAGCAGCAGGGAGAGCCAATCCCAGCGACAATAAGTTCACCAGCGACTGGGCTCATTAGCTTCCTCTCTCTGGAGACAGTGTGTGTCTGGTACTTCTGGGGTACATACCTTGAGCTGCATCTTGCTGCGTCGGCGGGCCGTCACAAGAGAGAGCAGTGAACCCGTGCGGAGATCGTATCCGACAATACTGCAAGAGCAGAGCAGAGGAAAAGGAGAAACGCAGTGACGCGGGGAATGAGAATTTAAAGACCAAGGCTAGACAGACAAAGTTCCTGCGAGCGGAGATTTGGCTGCGAGGAACGATCCACCCTCGTGTCCAAGTGTGGGAATGCCAAGGTCGATCGGCTGCACGAAGGTGAAACTAGGAGAATTGAGGCGACCTAGGGGAATAAGACTAAAGATAGATAGACCAGACATCGCGCAGAGAGGGGAAGAGGGGAACTGAGGGGAATTTAAAGTAGAAGAAGAAGAAGACGACGGAGAAAGGGACCCGGATGGGCCGATGGGTCAGGGAGTGAATTGGATGAATGTTGGAATACTAATTCACTTGGAAGCGGAGGCGGAAGCAGAAATTGATGGCGTCAGTGACAGGCACCACAAGCCCAATCACGGGGATTCCAGCCAGTCATCTGAGAATGTGGGGAAGAAACAGCCACCGGCTCTGTCCGGGGACTGGGAATTGAGGCCACTCATTGGATAGAGGATCCATTTTGCCTAGAAGTCGTGGAAGCAAGTAAGCAGGGAATAGGGAATAGGGAATAGAGTTACCTGCAATGACAGCATGCTGAGCTGTACCTTGGGATAGTTGAGGGGATGGAGAGGGAAAAGAGAAAAAAGAGCCAACTCAGGGTCTTGCGGGGTAAAAATCCGCAACCTCCGCAGCCACCGCAGCCACCGCAGCCATGTGTTCCGCTGTGGCTGGTGGTGGTTGCCTGACTGGACAATCAATTGCCTGCCTGGATAACAACAAACGAAGGGGTACGGAGTAAGAGTATAAAGCTCTTGCACAGTTATCTCAATTTTCACCGTACCGACTTCAGTCACTTCTTCCCCCCCAACATGTCTCCGTACCTCGCGGTCGCCATCTTCCATCCTCGTTATGGCAACTTCCAGCATTGGGCCCTCCATCTGCACACCGACACCGCGGATCACCTGTTCGAAGTCGACGGGGAACACCCAGGTTTCACCAAAGTCACTTCCCACGTCCACCCCCGGAACATCCCCATGTACATCCAGTCAATCAGGGTCGCGGACATTGGCAACGTGGACATGCCCACGATCCAGGCTGTCGTGGACGCCGCCCTGGTAGACAACGAGACCCTCGAGTGGGACTGCCAAGACTACGTGCTCGAACTCCTCGAGGGATGCGAATGCGAGGCGGTCATTGATGATGATGACCCCGATTATCTCGAGGCAATGAAAATCCTTCGCAGTAAGCGGGGTCCGATGCTATGATCCTCGGTCCTAGCGTGCAACGGTGTACCAAGAACGGAGGAACAGACAAAGAAAAACGCATCCAAGATCAGATCGATCCATGCTACACATCGCGTCATATTTCGATCACTTGCTGGCGGAGATAACAAGCCCGGTGCATCATACTCGCATGAAAGCCACCATTCTCCTCCATGCCTCCCCGCGTAACGCCTGTGCTGTATCCCTCGTCCGCTGCATCGCGGACTGATTCTCCACCGCCCGCCGCAGCAGAAAGTGTAGGCACTCCTCCGTGGAACCCCAGGCCAGGCACTTGAAAACCCCGGGCTTCGCTTCCGCATGACCTCCCGCAGTTACCATTCCCAAACTAACCTCGTCTGCCATCCCCTGCAGCTGACCCACCTCGACAGGGATTGTCTTCCGGCCCTCCCTTTGTCGTTGCTGGTAGAGAGTGCACGCCTTGGCTACACTCTCCCCGTTATGCGAAGCTACGAACAGGCGCACGGTCGGAAGATCCTCCGCCCTCTCGGATCCAAGCTCAGAGCCCGCCCCTCTGGAGGTGGAGGGGTAGCGATTCTCAATCAGCGCCCTCACGATTCCATTATAGTTTGCGTCCGTCTCCTCTTTGGTTTCCCAGATTCTATCCCGTTGATCATGCGCAATATACGCTCCTCGGACCAACTTCACACCTACCCCCCAGCCCTCTTGACGCGCTAGACGCAAATGGCCAGCCAGGATGTCCGCTGAGCGCTTCAGATAGGCCTGGTAGGTATTCAAAACAACGATCGGGGTTTCCTCTCGACGCGCCTCGGAAGGACGATTGAACCTCCTCATTAGACCCACCGCCCAAGAGTCAATCGCCGCTTGAAACACTTGTTGCTCCGCGTCGATCCATAGCCGGGATTTCTGCGCTGCGACGGCTGCGCAGATCTCATGGATGGCAGCTGCGATCTGCGGCGGAGGATGGGGATCATGCCGCGTGAGCGAGTGGACCGCCAGCGGACCAGCGCCAGTGAATCTAGTTAGAGGTCAGAATACATCAGTAACTGAGTCCCTTTGTGTATTGTATACAGCCCATCCACCCAGCGACGGAGAAAAGCATACTTAACAGCCAGATAATCCCCTTCACCGAGCATCTTCAGAGTGCGTAGGTTCCCCTCTTTCCACTCATTGACCGCCTGTTCCCACTGTGCCTGCTGTAGCTGTAGTTGTCCCTGCAGCACCGCGGCAGTCGGTTTCTGATGAGAACTCGGGCTCACATGTGCGATCGACTCTCTCGCGTACCCCAGAATCACGCCCTTGAAGCCCAACCGCTTCATCTCCCGGACAGTCCGGCAAACTTCCCTCTCGTTGGTCCCCGCGCAGAAGTGATCGTAGATGGTGCGACGGAGGAGGTAGTCCATTGCGGCGTTGGAGGAGGGACGCAGCAACGTGGAAGGGGAGTCGACAAGGACCTTCAAGAGCGACAGACAGGGCGTCAGCAGAGGCGAGGCCATCACGCTGGTGAGGAACAGCGAACGAAGGAAGGTTCGGGTCGGGAGGCCGGCGAGAGGAGCGGCGGCCACAGACGAGGGTTGCGCGGCCGAAGTAGAGGGGAAGGGAATCTCATGATGGTGATGGTGCGGATGCGCTGCATTTCCGGTCCCACTCGCTGCCACGGTCGTAGTCGCCGCCTTCGTTGTTGACGATCTAGCTATACGCGAAGTGGTTGAAGTGGAAATATAGAGCCTGTGAGAGAACAGTCGAGAGTCCGGCTGCGGCCGCGGCCGGGAAATGAGATGTAATGCTCGAGCTTTCATTTTCACATTCACGCACAACTCAGTCGGTTACTGTCCCTAAATCCCACGGACACAGTCACAGAGAGGCAGTGAGCAGAGCAAAACCCCCCTCCTCCCCTTCAGCCTATATTTATACCCCATGCACCCTTGCGATGACCGCAAGGTGGGATTGATGACCCCTTCCATGCCACCTTTCGGCTCGAGATTCCCTCCGGTGCACCCCCCGATTGGCTTCCGGCGAGGCGGGATCGTCAGCAGTTGCATCTCCCCCTCCTCTCAACATTCACGTATCGGTTCAGCTGCCCAGTGCCCGCGGGCTTTTCGGCTTCTGCTGCCGCTTGCTGGGCCACTCAGCATCATCCAGGGGTGTTATCAACTATGTATCCAGTGTTGTGAGTCCGTTGACTTATCTTCGGTTTCCCCGGCCTGAGGGGTTAATCGCACGACCTTATCTATCGAGGCAGATCCTCCAGACTAAATGTGAGAGTAAAAGAGCAGCAAACAAGTGGGAACCAGACCATCGATCATCAGGTATTGTCGCCCTGAAGTCTCGAATGCCTCTCGTGATATTCCTGACCGACTTCTCAACAACCACAAAATCTCTCTTCACCCTTCCCAATTGCTGTTAATAAACCGCTTAATCAAGAAGTAAGCAACGACGCAAAATATGTAAATCAAGTATCAACTCATGCGGATAACACATAAAATCACAACTGGAAGGAGGGTAGAATAAATACTTAAACATCCGTTGCTTCTCGTATGAACGAAAGCAATCTTCGGGTTCTGCTTCCGAAGGTGAGGAGAGAGAAGCCCACCGCGCCTCAACCCAACCCCACCGCTCCCTCCTCCTTCAGTCTCACCCCGTACAGTTTGGGGAATCTCGACCCCTCCCCCCCCTTGCTTTTTGCGAGTCAGTCCTAGCATATGTGGGATGGGTCAGATTGATGTCATGCTTTTGTGTTACCGTCCCCGTCGAAGGAGCTTGGAGGTGGTTGGTTGTTGGAAAGCGGCCAAGCGGGGTTCGGAGAGAGGTTAGTTATCATAAAAGGTGGTGTACCGTGCTAAGTTGAATGGGTCGGGATCAAGCGCCTGGTCCTAGGTCTCAAGCAAGAGGCTGGAGCTCAAGTTTCAGTGCTGTTGGAAATGAGACGCCATGTTCAAGAGGAAGGGGAATTGGACATGAGGTTAGTAGAAATCACCACGCCAGCCTGGGAGCTAGATTGACAAGCTCTGGTCGCTATGAGTATGATCGCTGCAAGAAATAGTTCGTCTTCTTGCAAGCTGAAATCCTAGGGAATAGACATTGTGCTCATATTTGCAAGGCTAATGCTAACAATAATTACATCACATGATAATCGTTTAGGGTAGCCCCAATATCAGCTTATCCTCCGTCATCGACTTACCATTGACAGCGGTTACCTAGTCGAGCAACGGAAAAAGCGACCGATATTGGCGAATAGACTGATGCCACCCACTCCGCTTACCAAGGTATACTCAGAAGGGGCCACCCACAGCCCATCACCTAATGATCAACAGCAAACCGGTCCAAGAACTTGAATGTCCTTAGACCCTCCGTGAACTCATCCAAGAACGAGTCCGATGCCTCGTCTGCAACGTAGACTCCGTCTCTTGAGGTCGCAATGCCTGCACTCTTCAGAGCTCCGGACCCACTTCCCACCGCGGCAACGGGCTTTCCGAAGCGAAACCCATCAACGAGGATCTGCAGCGGACGGCCCGCCGGATACAAAGTCGTGGCATTGCCTTGAGGAGCAGTCAACGAGGTTGCTGCGAACAGACTCTCCGCCCCGGGCGCGACAACCAGTGCATCAAATTGAATAGCATCGGAGGCGGAGTAGGTCTGGCTGACACCACTAGCGAGACGCTCCGCCACAACAACCACGTCAACGTTCTTCTCGGAAAGGGAGTCGGCGAGAATTTTGGCACCCGTTATAGAAGAAGGGCTCTGAACAGAAGCGAGGTAACCAACTTTGAGGCCGTCCAGCCTTTTCAGTGGGGTGCCGAAGCTGCCGACTCCAGCGGTGGTGTTAGTGTGGTAGTAAGTTGGGTCAGGCGCAGGAGGGCTCACGCCAATGGCGCGGGCCACACGACGGGCGATATCGTTGGAGATGCGATTAAGTTGGAGGACAACATTCTCCCGAACGACAGAGCTTTGCACGTTGGCATTCTCGAAGCGGATTGCATCAATCACAAATTGCTGCTCGGCGGGCGAGAGGGAGTTGTAGAAGAGTCGGGGCTGAGACCACACATCAGAGAATGTAGGAGAGGTGCTGCGAAGATAGTTTCCATTGGCAACACGCCGGGGCGCTGTAAAAAAGCCATTGCCAACAGTCTGGTTGGCTTGCTTCGGAGAGCCGCTGTTGAGGGTGTTCGGGCTGTAGGCGTTGGGGTTGAGGGGGATGAACATTTGGCCTGCCAGGTTTAGCTATGAGGGTATGAGTAGGGAAGGAGACGTACCGGCACCATCACGGTTATTGTTATGAATAGGCACACGAGGCTGGTTGATGGGTAGTTGCTCAAAGTTGGGTCCGCCGTGTCGGTTCAGCTGGGTGTCAAGATAGGAGAAGAGACGCCCCTGGAGAAGAGGATCTTCGGTAAAGTCGACACCACGGACGATATGACCGGGTTGGAACTGGGAAATTTAGCATGCTGGGTTACACATCAGAATAGGGGGCACTCACCATAACCTGCTCGGTCTCCGCGAAGTAATTGCGAGGGTTGCGGTTGAGGGTCATTTTGCCCAGCTTTGTGATAGGGACATACTCCTCTGGAACAATCTTGGTTGGGTCAAGAAGATCAAAGCCAAAACGCAGCTGGTCGGCTTCATCCATAATTTGTACGCCGAGCTATGTGGGTCAGCAGTGCGTCGCGTCGAAGGAAAAGGTGAGAAACGTACCTCCCACTCGGGGTAACGGCCTGCCTCGATGGCCTCGTAGAGATCCTGGCGCAGGAAATCGGGATTCTTACCCGATACCTGCTGGGCCTCCTCCCAGACCAGACTAGCCTTACCTTGTAATGTTTTCCAGTGGAACTTCACCAGCTTGGTTGCACCGCTGTCTGTAACGAGGCGGAAGGTGTGAACTCCGAAACCATCAGTGAATCGGAACGAACGCAGAATACCGTGGCCAGACATCGCCCAGAAAAGTGTATGCAATGAGCTGGGCTGCTGGCTGAAGAAATCCCAGGCCGAGTCGTGTGCTGTGGCAGCCTGGGGGATTTCATTGTCGCCCCGGGGCTTGACTGCATGTATGAGATCCGGGAATTGAATAGCATCCTGAATGAAGAACACAGGGATGTTGTTTCCCACAATATCTGTGAAGCGTTAATATAGGCTTCGAGCAAGTTACTGGCGGACTGACCAAAATTGCCCTCGTCGGTGTAGAAACGAGTTGCAAAACCATGAACATCACGAGCCAAGTCCGAGCTACCGCGACTACCCGCGACAGTTGAAAAGCGTACAAACACAGGAGTCTCCTTCCCCTTCTCCGAAAGGAACGAGGCAGCTGTGAGGTTGGAGTAGTCTCCGTAGGAAACAAACACACCATGGGCACCTGTTCCACGAGCATGAACGGCACGTTCGGGAACCTACATGGTCAGCTTAGATTACGATGGTAGACATGGAAACTTACTCGCTCATGGTCGAAACGTTGGATCTTTTGGCGAAAGATAAAGTCTTCAAGCAAGGTGGGACCACGCTCACCGACGCTGAGGCTGTTCTGGTCTTCGATAGGACCACCTACGTCACTGGTGAGGTAGGTGTTGTTGTCGTTGAGGTAGTACTGGGAGAGAAACTCCTCAGTGGCTTCAGAGGCGTCGGAATCATCACGCCGGGTGAGCTCGCCAGTCATATACGGACAGGCGGCTTGTGCGACGGCAACGAGGCCGAGAAGACCAATTGAGCGCATGTTTCACGCTGCTTGTCTATGAAAGTTTCCAGTGAGCAGATCATCAACCTGGATGACAGTAGATGCACCCCGGAGTGGACAGAGGGTCAGCCGACATTGACTCACCAGAATCGGCAAAAATCTGATACAGAGCGACGCGACGCTAGAAGGAAAACGTGGGGAGCCCGAGAATTGGGAGGTGGGGGGAGGGAGAAGGAGCAGCTTATATAGAGTCGCGAAGCGAGGGGAAGGAATGAAGAACCGGGCCAGCATCCACGGCAATCGGAGAAAATTGAGAATAGCACGAACAACTTGTCCAATGCGACTTCCCGTAGCCATTGGGAGGCCGCTGGGCAAAAGAGGCGATGAAACTGGAATATCGCCCGAGCAGACTGTCCCTTGCCGTCTCTTGCTGGAGATGATGCCTTGCTGCAGCAGGTGATCGTGAGAAATATGCTTCATTCTATTGGTTTGTGTAGGTGGAACGGTTGCAGCCCATCCCAGAATGGATTTAGTTCTACGAGCCAAGAACGTGACCGAGAAAACCAAGTGGTGGTTGTGAGCAAGGTTGAGGATTGACTGATCCAGCCGTTGTCGATCGTGGCTTGCGATTGATAGTAGTCCGTCCCACTGCTTGGTAATGCTGGAGGGTCTCGATGGTTCGGCGGAGCGTCGGAGCCGCGACAGGCTGACTTGGCATCAGGCAACATGACGTGATAATTGTTGGGGTGAAGAAGAGAGGTGAACAAATGTGCAATGTGCTCAGAGAAGCATAGACCATGTTTAGTGGACTGACCCAGTGGGGGAGTTTCGAGTTGGATGATCCCAATGAAAGTGAGTGTGAGAGAGAGTGTGTGTGAAAGAGATGGGACGGAGTTGACAAGAGAAGGAAAACGAAGGACGCGTCTTCCGCCAAGCAGCCAAGGGCGAATTTCCACTACCACTACGGAGTACAGAGATTATTGAGATTACAGAGATTACAGAGGTTACAAGGGACTCCCCGCACTGCTGCACCTCCTGGCATTTCTATCACACCCTAACCACTACTACTTTGTACTATTGCGCTACTCCTGCAGTGTGCACTCGCTGCTATTTTGGGATCCCACCCCCGTCAACAACCCCGGTCAATAAAAACGTGATGATCTCCACGACCTCCGCTGCAGGAACGGCGCAACCGACCAGGAAATATGCAATAAGATTGTTTGAGCAGGGGGAACGATGTGCTACCGGTATGGAGTGTATACTTTTGGTAGAATCGAGAAAGCTACCAGACAATCATTACGGAGTACACCATCTTCCAACAGTTCTAGGCCGGGGTATCTGAGTAAGCTTACCCGCTTATCCGGAACGGGAACCACACCTTACCTCCAGGCTAACTTGGTTGGTTACTTGGTATGCATCATATCTTCCAAGTTAGTACTCCGTACGTAGCCTTGAAAAGGAATCGTTTCCCAAGTTTAGATCTCCATCGAACCACTCCGAACCTAGCGACTCGCAGCCCCAAAATTTGAGCCTGCTGCTGTTCAATGGTGTATCAGTACTCCGTACTCCGTAGATCGGCTGGGTGCCGCTAGGGGGCGGAGTGTGCATTCCCTAGTTCAAGAACTCAACTCTAGTATGATTGTTGGCTATAACCAGTTCCAACAATGACCTATCTGACAAAGATCTGGGCTTGGGCTAGACTCTTGCGTTCACTAATCAGTCGGGCAAGACTTTCTCCGAATCCCAGGACAATAGCTCCCACCGCCCACATTATCTTCGATAACTCCGCAGAGCCAAGCTCAACGTCTCCAAGCATACGATCAACCCTAGAAACAAGATGTCAATGGCCCATACCTACCAGTCGTTCATCCTCTTTTCCATTCGCCTGCTTTTGCCTCAGGAACATCACTAAGACAAACGCTGCACATATCACCAAAGATACACCAACATCAGAGACCAGCCACCACCACCTCCGGATCACGCAACTGGCTGGGCAAAGTTCGCATCGCTGCCAGGGTCCGGATCATTCACGTCGTGATACACATCTGCCATAGGGCGACGAATACACACATCCATCTTATCGAAATTGATCTCATCGTTGACAAATTCCTGCACATGGTAGAACCGCATCATAGTGTCCAGGCGAGTGGACCAGGGGTCAAAACTGCGACAAACATGTTATGATACTTCTTCTCCTGGATCACGCACCAGAAGACCAGAGAGCTTACATGCGCTGTGCAGACATCCCGTTGACCTTGGTTGGATCCCTCTCATGGTCCCAGATCATCATGGCCGGCATCGCCAGGTCGGCCACAACCTGTCTCACCGGGCACTCGGGTCGACATGAGACGACCACGGTCTCCTCGTCGACAACGAGGAACCCCTCCGGGTCCTGGAGCACCTGTACCCCGAACTGCCGGATGACCTCGATGTCCCGCTCAAGGTACGTCTCATGCTGCACGTACACGCGGACCTCCTGTCCCGTGGTCTCGAAGTTGCGGGCGTCAAGGTACTCCTTCAGCGCGATGAGGAACGCATGCTGGTAGCGGGCACGGGAGTTGTTGGAGGGCTGGCCTTGCAAGTCGCGGGACATACTGCCGCAGTCGAACCCGATGATCTTGGTGATCCGCGGCATCTTGGGGTAGTCGTCCAGCAGGTACCGGAGCAGCTGGTAGTAGGGGCTATTCCGCCAGAAGTGGAGCGTGGTGAAGAGGTTCAGCCGGACCTTCTCGAACGCAGTAACCCCATACTCGAATCGCTCCTTGGTGATCGGATCGCGCGTGGCAACTCGGTGGGCGACGCGAATGCTGCAGGGGATGGTGTGCAGTTGATCGGGAACAACACAGCTTTCAAGCCGCTGGATGGGCATGAAACACAGACGGGGCTTCCCACTAGTATACAACGGCCACCCAAAATGTTAGTGTGTGTCTCTCTCTTGCGACTGAAGCAATTTCGGGGAAGTATACGCACAGCTCACGCTCATACCCATCGGCACCAATCCAGACTCTGCCAGTATTGATAATAAAGTCGACACTAGTGCCGTCTATGGCTGTGATCTTGGTGATATCGCCACGTTTGCTGGCCTTCAGCTGACCGTACGCATTCAGAATAGCCTCACGGGTATAAAGAGGCACCCCGAGTTTGTACAGCTGCATGCATTTGAACATCTCCTGTTCATCGTTCTCTAGGCGGCGTGGCTGGCTGCTGCCAGGCGTGAGCCTAGCTACCGTGAACATGAATTGCGCTTGATTATCCTCACCGGGTAATGGCAGCGGCATTTTGAAGAACCAAAAGGGGTAGGAAACCTCAACGTAGGAAGATTTGTCCTCAGAATAAATGCCGATACCGGAGAAAGAGATGAGACACTCTTCTCACGGTACGTAGAGAGATTTTGATGGTGAGGTTTTACAAGAACGTTGCTGGAGATGGAGAGAGAGTTTAGGTGTTGCTGGCTGTTAAGAAGTCGAGCAAGAAGGATGAGAGACGCGAGTGAGGAACTACGAACACTTCCTTCGTTCTCCTGGTGTTCTGTGAATATGCTTGAGTTGACATGGGGTCCACACCTTCATCTGGGTGGCATTTGTCCGAATCCAGCTTTGCCGAACCAAGACACTTGACTATCTACATGCCGCCTACAGTCCCAATTCACTGACCAGTAGGCACTTCAAAACCATGTTGATTCCTTTCTCCGAGTATGACTGGAGAAACTATAAGTAAGATATTTAAAGTGCTGCTCCCACTGAAAGCCTCGTCGACGCTGTATATCAAGACCTTTCAAGATGCTTAATTATCACTGACTTCAGCGATGCTGCATGGTATCTCGGCATAAAGATTGAACACAGCAAAGGAATCGTTTGTCTATCTCAAAGCGCGTTTCTGTAGCGCGTTGTTGAAGCCACAGACCCAGGCAGTAACAAGATCTGCAAAGTGCCCGTCGACGAAGGCGTTAAACTTGTCAATAATCAAGTACAGGCCTCCAAAGACGACATCAAAGATTATCAAGCAGGAGTCGGGGGTGCAATGTACTTAATGACGCAGACACGTCCCGATATTGCGTACGCTATTGGAAGACTATCGAGATACGCAAGCAACCCGGCTAAGCAGCACGCGAATAGCCTCCTCTCTTTGAAACGATACTTGCGAGGAACTGCAGGACACTGAATTCAGTATATGGCTCACGCCGGAGACAGTCCTTGCGGTAGACTTGGTGTCGTAGTCGGACAGGTCGACGCAGACTACGCCGGGTGCTTGGATTTACGCCGTTCGACTTCAGGATACGTTTTACATGGGTGAACGGCCCAGTAACCTGTGCATCACGTCTGCAGTCCTGCGTTACAGCGTCGACATGTGAAAGGGGAGCCGTATGACCTACTAATCTGGATACTCCTGCCAGGCGAGCAACAGTCCGGCGGCACGGGGGTGGCTGGTGCGGGTGCGGCGAGAGATCCAGTACGCCCGGTTCAGTGCGTGCTGAATCCGTTGTTGTATGCTGCAGAGCTGTGGCCGCGGAGCCGGCGGGGCCCAGTCCCAGCCAGACACCAGCCCCGGGCCCCAATAAGGGACCCCAATGCGCCCAATGCCACTGTCGCGGCCCGCAGGCTGGCGACCCCCGGGAACTATAAACGACAGTTCTGCAGACTTCAAGTCATTGACATATACTAGATCGCATGCATCAAGAGAATGGAGCGGAGCTACCGTGGTTGCGACCTGGACATGATACTCGAAGCAAAATCCATACATTCATGACTTGAAATTCCATGGAACGATAACACTGCGTTAAGTTACAAGGCCATCAAAGAGCACATCCGCAGAATCCCGAAAGACAAGATGAAAATTGATTCCTCCGACACTACCTCCAACACATCAGCCCGCTCACTCTGCTTCTTACTATAAAGAATATCCGACATTCATTGCCGATAGACCAAAGCATATGGCACCGCATCTCAGCGTTGGCACCATTTTAGGGTTGCGACTTAGTTTGACTTTGAGACGAGAAGCAATAGATTCAACCCGAGACCCGGCGTCGCCATTCCCTTTCCGACAGATTTATCTTCACTTACTGCTGAAGCGTGCGGACTGGTCGAAGATGTTTATACTGACGTATTGGCAGGACTACCGACTCTCGGACTGTTGGAACCGCTTGTCGTTGCGCTGGGCGTCTTAGAAGCAGAACTTCCAGACGACCCAGAGGATTCTTCAGCATTCTTCTGTGCAAACGCTTCGCCAAGCTGCCGGACCTCCTGGCTCAAATCATCTGGCTGAATGCACAGCTCAAGAAAGGCAAGCTTATCATGCTCGTCGTATGCTCTTTTGAGAGCCATCTTAAGATCTCTCTGCGTCTTGACTTGCAGGGTGAATAAGGACGGATTACTTTCCATATACTCCTGCTTCTTGGTAGCATAAGGGTTATGAGAGGACGCGTGAGGGCTTGCGGATAGAGAAGCGGCCAGCTGAGGATAGTTCCAGTTGGCGATGTAGTTATATGGCCCATCGTGGACGGCCGTCTAAGGAGGGTTGATTAGTAGATCTGAGTAAACATGAGAGCTGCGCTACATACCTCGATCTTGTAGCCAAGATTGTTCAAGATAATGATGATCGGATTCAGATGCTGACGGACAATGGTGCTGACCTCCTGTGCCGTCATTTGAAACCCACCATCGCCGATCAGAATGATCGAACGGCCCTGCGAGCGGCCAAGCTGAGCGCCAAGTCCAGCCGGTAGTGCCCAACCAATCGAGCAGTAGGGCATTTGGATTTGGCAGTCTGTGCCGGGAGGGAGCCGTAGATGATTAGCAAGAAACCAAGCCTCTCCTGCGTCACAGAGCATCGTGTCACCACTTCGCAGAATGTTTTGAATGCCGTACCTAGCGTGCTCCAATGTCAAAGGAGAGTCAAGGTCTTCCGTCTCTGGAGGTTTTGCCCCCAGGGCCGGCTTTGGCCGTGGAACTGACTTGTGCTTGAATTCCATCGACGATCGGATAAGTTGTCTAACCACCGTGGCGAAGTCTACGTCTTGAATGCATGTTCCATCGGGCAGTTCGACCCAATCTTTGCCGATGCTGATCATGCGACTCTTTTCTTCGTCAATGCTGGTAAAGATACTGTGAAAGTCGCACCAATTTGCACCGACAATAAGCCAAAGATCAGAATCCATGAAGACTTTCTCTCCTTCCGGATTGGTGAGACCATTCCATAATTGGCCACAATACTGCGGGTGAGACTCAGATATGCAGCGGCCATCTGGCTGGCAAAATACGGCACAGCCGAGTCTATCAGCTAGGGCTTCAATGTCATGCGCGGAAAGTAGACGGCGTGCAAGGCTCCCATAGAGGAGGACGGGCTTCACCGACTTATTCCAGGTGCCAGTGATAGCATTGACGGCTTCCTCATTTCTCCGAGTATGAATTATTGTCTCAGGTATCTTGAATGGGGAAGGAGAGGAGCATGCAGCTCCTGCAATGTCATTGGGAACTTCAATAAAAATGGGAAGAGAAGATGCGAAACACTTGCTTATAGCATCATCCAAGTCTTGCACGGCTGTTTCTGCCGATTGGAGACGGATGGAAGCGGCAGTGACGCCCTGATAGGCATCGAGGGCTTGTTCCCTGTTCGCTGCGCTTGGTGCATGATGCAAGAACTTCCTACTAGCTAGCATCCCTGTCGTTGGGCACCCAGAGAGGACGATGATCTTTATGTTCTGGGAGCAAGCGCCTGCCACTGCATTTAAGGCCGAAAGAGCCCCTACCACATATGGCACGATAAGAACGGCAATTTTTGCGGGCGAGGTTCTGGCGTAACCGTCTGCTGCGTAACCTCCATTGAGCTCGTTACAGCATCCAATCATTCGCAGGTTGGGATTCTTGAGGATATTATCCAGAAGTACAAGGTTTGTGTCCCCTTGAGAAAGTTAGTCGAGCAAGTACAGTACACTTGAGCAAGGTTCTTACCAGGCACAGCTAGGAAGTCACGAATTCCGAGCTCCTCCAAGCGATACCCAATGTAAGTGCCAATGTTGAAGCTGTCTTGGTAGAATGTAGGCTTTGGGAAAGTCTTCTCAGTTCGAGTGCTTTCACTGAATGAGGGGATCTTGATTGTTGCCTGTCCCAGCAAGCTGCTCTCGTATCGTGAGCTCTGTCCATTAGAATGACCCTGGGAGTCTCTTTGGTAAACGGTGTGAAGCATCTGGGTTAGTTGATCAAGTGATATAACATGAGAAGACTGATAGAAATTCTTCTTAACGAATATTTCGATAGCCTTTTCAATCTGCTCTCTCGAACCGCCATAGGGAGACGACTTGATTTGGCCCATTCGCAGCAGCAGGTTAGACATGCCCAAGCCTGTTGTATTTTCTGGGGGCTTCCCCACGACAACAATAGACCCTCGAGGTCGTATATACTTAGCAGCATCCTCCAGAAGTGCTTCGGTACCCTCAATCATAATAGCCGCGTCAGGACCACCTCCGGTCAGCTTTCGGACTTCCGTAACAATGTCTGGGGATGTATTGCAGTCCACATAGAAATCAACGCGGAGTCTGTCCTTGTACAGAATCCGACCGTCGCCTCCAGTGGAAATTGCAAGCACTCGACAACCATGGGCTTTAGCGTACTGGCATGCCAGTGATCCGATGCCACCCGCGGGTCCAACAACAGCTTGTACCGGTCAGTACTAACTATACCCACTTCTGATACGTTGTCGCACTTACCCAAGATGTCACCTTCCTTCACCCCGGTCTCTTCCACAGCTCTGAAGCATGTGGTTCCGGCACAGATTATAGGTGCCACTGTGTCGAGGGGATACTCCTTCGGGATGCGGACAGCATGACGTGCTTGAATGACGCAGCAAGTGCCAAAAGTACCGTCAACAGAGAAGCCCGTCATTTGAGCTTTAGGACAAGCCAGGAAGTCGGCTCGCTTGTCGGCCTCACAGACGCCACAAGTCTTGTTGACCCACTATTGCTGTGTCAGCCTTTCGCAGCCGCGAAAGTCCGGGGATGGAATATACCTGCACGCCCACATGATCTCCAACTGAGATGTCTTCTACCTCACTTCCAACCGCCGTCACAATACCTGTGCCCTCATGTCCCTCTTGCCTTGTGTTAGCGGGATACAGGTGAGCTGGTTGGACAACGTACCAACGCGCTTTTCTCTTTTGATTGTGGAGGGAGTTCCTGATATTCTGAGTCAGAGAAAATTACGACGATACAGCTGAGAGAGTCACCTTTCCAAGCATGAATGTCGGAATGGCATAGACCCGAATACTCAAGTTTCACCAGGATCTCATCAGGTGCCGGCGACGGAACGCAGCTGTGGCAGGCAAGAGAGTCTAATTGATCAGCGGAGGTGATAGGAAAAAAGAGGGAACGACATGGCTGACTTGAAGTGTATTCGTTGCTGGCCTGAGCACCCCTCATCATGTTCAATCTGGCTTTGATATAGCTTTTCTGTCGTGCCTGGAAAAACAAGGGTAGTTTTCTCTCGGAAGATGACGGTATAAGACAATAGACAATGAAAGTTAACGTGCGATGTATCAGGTGCCACCATCAAAGCTTGGGTTCACCCGGCGCAGGCCGCACCTTTATACACCTTGCAAGGTGTGATGAAGACATGGCTCAATGCAGGACTTCAAGGTTTCGCGCTAGAGTTGGATGAAGAACTTGACGTTGTTGACATGTGGGTTAAGCAAGAAGGGGTAGAGGTCAGTGACGGGGAGTGTCGATCACCTTCACAAACCTTTGAAAAGGAATCTGATTACCTCATTCAGTCAGCAACTTCCTGCTCTCAGAAGGTGGGTTTCTCTCCCTACACAGTAGGAGATCTCCACACCTCGGGATCATTTTCCATTGTCGGCTGCACAATGATTTCCTCAGATGTAAGTTAATTCTTTCTAGCACCCCTTGCCGTTCGCAGAAAATCTCACGCATCATTGCTCCAGTGCTTCTGGTAGTAAATCTATGATCTGGAATATATTCCTGGACGCTCTTTTGGCCCCAACTCGTTTGTCTCTCGGCACAGCAAGCCTCAATGTACGCCGTGGAGAATGGGTTACGCCGATTGAGGACTGCTTTCTCGCCCCATTGCAGCAAAGAAGCAGTCTCTCACTCATATCCTAAGGATAAGGATAAGCTTTCGATGACGAAAGATACACATTCCAGAAAACCCCGTGATTGCGTGGGGCGGCTGGCTTAGAGTTGAGCCAGCTCATTTTGGAGGGAATACTGCGTCTGACTCTTTACAGTGAGGCTCCTGATTGAACGTGCTCCTCTGTCGTTGTGCTTGTATGATACGGTGTAACTTGGATCTTAGGTCTACCAAGCCGAGCAATCCAATGGCGTCCCAATCTACTCTTCGCCCATGGACTGCGATTCTATGGCTTTCTGAACCAGAAGATTCACCGAAAACACTTCAGACCCGAGTCAAATTCGAGATGCAGGGGTTCAGGATTAACCAGGAATGCTAGGGTACATGGGTGCCCTGCACGAAGACTTATCGGTACATTCTCTAGCATTCAATCATAGATCGATGACATCTTCTGTAGGGATCGATGCTGCATTAAGGTAATCTTCACCGAACTTTAATTATGCTGATGGAATGACGGATCATCTGCATGTTCCTCAGCATGGGAATTGAGGCGAAACAATATCCTCATCTTATGATATCGATCACGACACTCATCACCAAGCTGCAGAATATACCAAGTTCGGTAAGCTTAGGCAAGGATGAAAAGGAAATTGCCAGGTTGATACCTAACGGGTCAGTATGCCAGGGGTGTTGACAACATTCCGAGGCTGCGCTGATCTCACTTCTTAGCGCCGAGGGAGTTACAGTACAGACTCTCTGGGCGCCCAAAAAGTGCCAAGATAGGATTTGGCACATTTCGGCTCCCTTTTGTCCAGCATACAGGGACTGAATTTCTGACCAGATGGTAGAGTTGATGTTTTAAGCCTGCACCGAACCAGCCATCGAACGATATGAACTTAGAAGTCTTAGCTGGCATCATCGCTCTCCCATATATTGACCGAATGTGGGCCTTCTGAACGCTGGAAGTATACAGCTCACAATAATCCTTACAGGTCGGTCCCCTTCAGTATGTGATGTGAAATTCAACTCACAAGTGACCGTCGTGTATCAACACCGCAACACCCATGTCCAAGCGGCGGAACTTGATATCGGAGACAATTCCCCATATTCTTGGGAAGAAGAAGGCCCGCCGTCTCTAGCCATGTTACCGGCAGATCAGGCAGGAAGGTTCGCATGAACCTGTTTAAGATGGAGTCCATTGTTCAAGGCTCCTAATTCCAACAAACCAAGCGGGTGTGGCGCGATGGATTCAGGTTCATGGGCGGAAACGTGCCGACCGGAGCCAGGTGTGTAGCCAATCACCTGCAGCCCGGTAACTACCAGGTACACACACTATCTCATCTGCTCCACTTTGCGATAAGCCAAATTTTTTCCATTGCCAAGGGATCAATGGTAGTCATGAGGATGGGGTTTTCTCTGACTTTCGGGTCCATGAAAGCTTGGGGAGTGCATACACTTTGTGGCTTGAGTAGACACAAAGCACCGTTCTATGGAGCATGTTTGATCTCCAGGCCGAAATGTCTCACAGCTCAGATCAGGATGGAGAGGTTGCTCTGGAAAAGGGCCCATCTCAATCCGTATGTCCGCAAGGACCCTACGACGCTTCTGATGAGACTTACCCGGAAGGGGGCCTTCGTGCCTGGCTCGTGGTACTAGGGTCGTGGTGTGCGATGGTGCCTTCGATGGGCTTGTTAAACACCATCTCCGTCCTGCACGCTTGGACATCCACCCACCAGCTGTCGAATTACTCTGAATCCAGCGTCGGCTGGATTTTTGGGGTATTCAGCTTCTTCCTTTACTTTGCGGGCGCCCAAGTGGGTACGTTTCGCTTTGCATGCCCCTGTAGCTGGAACAAAACTAATTATCTCCATCACAGGCCCCATCTTCGATAGTCGTGGACCATTGCCAGTGATTATTCCAGGGTCCATTGGACTCGTCGTAGCAGTCTTCTGCTTCAGTGCTAGCACAGGTCAGCAAGACGAACAAGACCAACGCCTGAAATATATCGCAGACTAACCGATTACCAGAGTACTACCAAATCATGCTCTCATTCAGCGTTCTCGGCGGACTATCGTCCTGCTTGCTCTTCACGCCTGCGATCTCTGCCATTGGCCATTGGTTCAATGTCCGTCGCGGTCTCGCCACTGGCATCGCATGCACAGCAGGCGGCCTGGGCGGCGTTTTCTTCCCGCTAATCATCCTCTATGTCGCGCCACATCTGGGTTTCGCGTGGGCGCTACGCATCATCGGGATCATCTGCTTCGTGCTGTGCGGGCTGGCATGCCTGCTCCTCAAGACCCGCCTGAAGCCCGACCCGAGTCGCCACATGGCCATCGACATCCACGCCCTCCGCGAACCCAACTACGCGCTTACGACCCTGGCCGTCTGGCTGGTAGAGTTTGCGGTCTTCGTGCCGTACACCTATCTGTGCTCCTACGGCCTCTCCGCGAACCTCGGCGAATCCATGGCCTATAAGCTCTGCGTATTCCTCAACGTGGGCGCCATCCCGGGCCGTGCCTTTCCCGGGTTACTGGCCGACCGGATCGGCCGGTTCAACGTCATGGCCCTGACGGCGCTTGTCTGCGGCATCATCACCTTATCTCTCTGGTACAAAGCCGGCACCAGCGAGGCCGCGATCATCGCGTATTCGGTCTTGTTTGGGTTCTGGAGCGGGGCCGCCATCAGCCTGACCCCCGTGTGTATCGCGCAGGTCTGCCGGACCGAGGACATTGGAAAGAGGAATGGAACGACGTTCACCCTCGTCAGCTTCGGGACCCTCACCGCCATCCCGATTGCCGGAGCGATCCAGGAGAGCAACGGCGGGAACTTTGGGGGATTAATCATCTTCGGAGGCGTGCTGTATCTGGCGGCGTGTGCGGCGTTTGTGGTTGCCAGAGGGGTGGCAGGCGGCTGGGCGTTGAGGATAAAATTTTGAGCGATGGGCCACTCTATAGAAACTTTTGTCGCTGACTGACCACGGGGCCCAGTTGTAGATAGCTTCCGTCCTAGATGATACTCAAAACATTCTTTCACGCTACACCAATCTGTCAGCCCGAATTGCGGCCCCGCCTGGGGGCTCGTATTGTGAGAGTTTGCAGGCATATGAGCCCAAAAATCCTTATACTTATCTCCTGCCACTTCTGAAGCTGAGATGGAGGGCAGTGATGGCATAATTGACGTTCATCATGCACGAGCTTGCACAATCTGTCAATTCGAGACAATCATGCGCATCGCGACCAGGCCACCATTCTAGTTACTAGTTATGTCTATGGCTCTATCGGAAACAAACATAGTTAACTTCGAACAACCACCCCGACTACGCATCCCTCAACAACGGACCCCTCTTGATCGGCTCCAGATTCGTGAACTCGAGCGTTGGGGGAAGCGCATCCTGGTTCCAGTACACGATCGCATGGCGCAGCAGATGCGCGTACGTTCCGGGAACGATATCGGAGCCCTCGTGCTTCCTCCACAGTGAACCCAGCGTCTCCTTGTACACCCGCAAGATCAATCCGTGGGCGAGCTTGAACCCGAAACTCCGCGTGAGACAGCCCTCCACGATCTCGCGCGCCTGCTTCTGCTCCGCCGTCTCAGCCTCGCCTGGTGTCGGCAGCGGGAGCGACATCAACTCGAACGCCTTGCGCCCGTCCCACTCGGTGAAGACGTTGATCAGCTGGGACCCCTCCATGAAGTCGATCCCGTAGAGGTGATCGCGGATATATTCCGGCCCGTTCCAGCCGCCGTCCTCCTCGTCCACAAGCCCCATGACCATCGACACCACCTGGCCCTGGATGATGTAATCCGTCAATAACCGACTACACTCCTCCTGGTCGATGATCCTGCTGGCCCCGTCCTCCCCCTTCTCCTCGATTTTGAACGACCCCCCCATCAACGGCACCCCCCTCAACAGGGGACTCGCATGCATGCCCTCCGTGGACGTTTTGCCTTCCCACAACTTCAGCAGCAGCTTATGACACCGCAGGAAGAGCGGGTTGTCTTTCCTCGCCGCGAGGAAGTAGTTCGTCAGGCCGCGTTGGTCGGGAAGGCCCGTGAAATAGGAGAGGACCTCGAACGGCGAAGCGGGGTTCGCGATCGTCTCGGTCCAGAGCCGGTCCAGATCGCCGATCTGAATCAACCCCACGTCCGCGTAGACCCCGCCGTACCGCAGGAGGAGCGGGAAGCGAACGAGGTCCGACGTGTGCTGCGGTGCGTAGGCGCCGCTGATGGTGCCATCGGCGAAGGCGCGCGGGAAGAGGGTCGGGTCGGTGATGTCGAGGTAGTCGCGCACATTCTTGCAGTCGAGAACGCGAATCGTCCAGCCGAGCTTGGAAAAGCGACGGTGCCAGGCCCGCACGTTGCGCTGGGTGTATGCATGCATGTTCTGGTACCCGCTCGTCCAGAAGAACCAGATGTTCTTCTCGTCGCTTACGGGCTTCGCATGGATAATGTCGTGGTCGATATGGAAGTCGTCACGGAGATCTAAGAGGTGGTGGGGAATGGCGTGCATCCCTACTGGTGGGGAGTATAGATTATCGGATTCCATGGTGGAAAGGTGGTTGGTTTGAGTGGAGGTAGTGACAGTGTCAGCAAGCATTGGTTGGATGTATTGAGAACTTTTCAGGGGAGGAAGATGCTCGGCAGAAGATACTTGTTATCCTTCTGCTTGTGGGCTCGAAGCCTCTTTGAGACTGTGGTTTGTTGACATGGTAACATTTGCGGCATTATGGTAAGTATTTATCTCGATATGTTCGGTGGGGATCTGATCTTATCCAGCCGATAAGAGACGCTAAGCACAGGGGCGGTGGCGTGGCTGACACATGAGTCATGCTCGCTCATCCTGGCTCATCTGTGCCAAGGTGATCAAGGGATTAGCCTGGCATAATTTTTGAGGCGTATTCTTGTGACAGATGATTATTTTGTGCACTGCCGTATTATCATGGAATTGTGGAAATGTTCAGCACTTACAAGTATTAGGCGACTCCGTACTGCGCAGATGCGGAAGATCCCGACGGTCATTTGAATGAATGGACAATGGTGGCAACCGCACCTCGGCATGCCCAAGCGGTAAGCATAATCTGATAGTTATTGACATACTCGCCATCTATGCTGCCATATGATATATGGGACACTTGAGCCCGGCCCGATTCTGCAACCCGGCGAAGCTGCCGAGCTCAGTCCCGGCTCTTCGCGGCCCCACTCCCTGCTGCCGTTTTCAGCAGTCCCTGAGCCAGGTGGTTCTCACTTATTCTTGGATTTCCATGGATATCTTTACCGTGATGAAGAACCGTGCCCATAGACCCCGCGTCATGCTTGATATAGCTCGTCGATGCTGCCCCACAATGGACTCAAGCGCATCCAAATTCATGTCGTCATCAATGACATCGCGAGATACAATCGCAACGCGTGGCATATAAGACCGCCGACGAATATGTTCGGAAATATGGTCCCATTGAACAGAATCAATAAACAAGTATCACCATAATGGACAGTTTCCAAGACGACTTTTCCTGGTCTTTCAAGGCAAACCACCCCTTTAAGGTGATTGTGGTGGGTGCCGGCATCGCCGGGTTGACGGTTGCCTTGGGCTTGAAGAAGGCCGGACATGAAGTCCTGATCCTGGAACGAGTACATGAGATCGCAGAGGTGGGTGCAGGCATCCAGGTCGCTCCGAATGCTGCGCGGATACTGGGACGGCTTGGTCTTCTCAACAAAGTCATGGAGAAGTCGAATGTGCTGGAGAAGAACTCCCTGCGCCGATACGCCAACAATGAGGAACTTGGAACTGCACCTCTAATGCCTCGGGTATCATCACCTCCCTAACATGACATGAATTAGCTGTCCTGCTAACCGCATCGTAGGTCGGTCAAAAATACCATGCGCCACTGGCAGTGATCCATCGAGGGGATCTCCAGCGCATTCTTCTCGACGGGGTTCGGGACGCGAACATCGAGTTGCGCACCAGCTCCCGGGTCGTCCGAGCGGTTGACGACTTCGAAGCCACCGTTCAGCTCGAATCGGGCGAGTGGATCTCTGGAGATGTGGTCATTGCTGCGGACGGGATCAAGTCCGATCTGCGCCATCAGATCGCATCCCACCATGGTGTCAGAGACACCTGCGAGCCCACCGGTGATGCGGCCTACCGCATTCTGATCCCCAAAGACAAGCTGCAGGGCGACCAGCGCGCTCTGGAGCTTCTGAACCACAACGTCGGAATGCGTTGGATGGGCCCTGGAGGACACATCATGGCGTACCCCATCAAGAACAACACCGTGTATAACATGGTACTGCTCCACCCGCAGAAGCCGGGGGCTTCCAACGAAGAGAGTTGGACCAGCAAAGGCGACAAGCAGGAGATGATCTCCTTCTACAGCAAGTGGAATGATTTGGTCCGAAGTCTCTTGAGTTATGTTCCGGACGGCGAGGTCATGGAGTGGACTCTGAACTCGCACTTCCCCCTCCCCTCGTGGGTGGAAAACAGATGCGTTTTGATGGGCGATGCGTGTCACCCAATGCTGCCGTACGTGGCTCAGGGTGCTGCGCAGGCGATCGAGGATGCGGGTGTGCTTACGTGCGCTCTGTCCATGACCGATTCGGTTCCCAAGGCATTGGCAGTCTGTGAGCTGGTTCGCAAGGACCGTGCCGAGCGCATCCAGAAGAGCGCCGCAGTGACGAGGAAGGCGCTGCACCTGCCCGATGGGGAGGAGCAGGTCAAGCGAGACGAGGCCATCCGAGGCTCGGGCAAGAACCCCGATCTTTGGGCCGACCCCAGTTGGCAAGACTTCATGTGGGGTATGTATCAACTTCAATCCGGGTTGGAACTCACTCGTTCTGACCTTTCTACAGGGACGGATGTGATGAAGGACACGGTCGAGAATTGGGATGATCTGGTGGCGAAGAGTCATGGTTATCACGTACATGCGGTGCATGCAGTGGGTTATTGATGAAGCTCTCCGTGGCCGATACTTGACCGAGTGGGTACTTGTTTCAATACAGAGGGTGGACCCAGGCATGGGATATGATCAGACATTCATATGTACATATTCTGAAGTCGAATTTGTTACTGGTATGATATAAAGTGTGGAGATGATCTGTTGCAGATATACCACATGCTGTCACTGTCATACCACGTGATCTATGGTGTATTATGCTTACCTGTCCTGGTATGTCGCGCAATGTACTTAGGTATATATACCGCCGCAAGACAGCACAATTGCGCAGCAAGAACCAAGAGAATTAGTCCTTTACACTGCCATACTCATCTATCCGCAAGACCAGGCCACTCGACAAGGGTAAGAGCACGCCTAGAATCTAGGTGACGTGTCTACGAAGAGGACATAGAAACAAGCACCAAGGTTAGTGAACAAGCGCACGCACCGCTAGGGCCGGCTAGCCTTAGCGCACGCTCTTGGCGTCATAAATCTTGATCGAGCACCCAAGGAAGCCGAGCTAGCTCAATCGGCAGAGCGTGAGACTCTTAATCTCAAGGTTGCGGGTTCAACCCCCGCGTTCGGCTTAATCGGTTCTTTTTTTGCCCATTGGGCCTTTGCTCGATGGGAGAAGTCGACCGCTGCTTTGGTGGTTGTTGAGGATGCTCGTACCTCATGCAGACTTGAAATCGTGGTGCAGTCTAGTGCCGTTGTTCGGCGAAGGGGTTCGTCACAGGGTCGTTGAGGTATATCCAGCTGAAAAGGATGCGGACGTGTAACCATACATGGCATGCCATTGGAAGTGGTAGGGACCGGCAAACCGATGGCACTATCGTGTTCCGTGTGACTAGGACCAGGGCCGTATCTCAGGGAGTACAGCTCCCCTTGGGTGATGCCTGTATCACCTATAACCAGCCGAGTTAGTCACTGTATATCATGCGATCATGTCAGGTTTCCCAAAGATATGTATCGCCACATTTTAATCCGTCTATAAGCTGAGAGAATGAAGGCTGCAGCTTAAGGGTCAAAAGGTAAAAGCCATGGCGAAGGTGGAAGGAAGCTGGTGGTTGCAGGTGAGTTGGAGGGGGAATGGACACCTCTCCTCAGTCCCGAGCCGATCCCACTGCGGTGAGCACGTGCCCAGTCTGGATTGACCAGCCGTCGGTCTTTCGGGCAGAGCACATCCGCGGCCCCGCGGACCCTATTCCCCAATCTGGAAATAGACCTCTGAATTCTCTCGAAGGGTATAATTGTATATAAATCATGAAATCTCAAGCCTAGATGGGTTTGTAGCATACATACGATCCTAGTCACACCACCAAGAGGAATTCTGTGTATCCCCACGAAGCACACCCTCCAACCTCATCCTTTCCGACAAATCACAGAAAGCAGAACCAACCATGCCAACCACCGGCCTCCTCGTATGCAGCACACGTTCACCCCGTGCCGGCCTTCAGATAAGCACCTTCATCCACGAGACCATCAAGCAGGCACATCCACAAGCAAGCATCACAGTCATTGATCTCGCGGAGTGGAACCTGCCCCTATATAATGAGCCGGGGATCCCGTCGCGTATCACATCAGCTGAGGGTTACGTCCACGAGCACACCAAGGCCTGGTCGCGGGAGATTTCGCGCTACGATTCATTCATCTTCGTCACCCCCCAGTACAACTGGGGGTACCCTGCGAGTCTTAAGAATGCGATCGACTACCTCTTCAATGAATGGAAGGGGAAGCCGGCGATGGTTGTCAGCTATGGCGGTCATGGGGGTGGCAAAGCCGCGGCGCAGTTGCAGCAGGTGCTGCAGGGATTGAGAATGGTGCCCCTGAAGAGCACTGTGGGATTGACATTTCCCGAGAAGGAGATCATGGCACGCGCCGCGATGGGGGAGGACCTGGGGCTGGGAGGAGAGGGGGGTTTCTGGGCCGGAGAGAAGGAAGCAATCCAGCGCTTGTTCGGGGAATTGGTGGGAGTTGTGGAAAAGTCGAGTTGATTGTGTCATCAGTTGTCTGACAGGCGGTGTATGCCCATGATTGAGGCGTTCAGGTTGTTCTTTCTTCCCTTCCTCCTTTTGCTTTCTAGTTTACATACCTCTGACTGCCTATTATAAAGGTGTTCCCCGGTGTTCCTGAGTCACAGACTTTTGCGTTATGCGTCTTGCGTATGCGGAGCTCTTCAAGCCGCAAGAACCATATTCAATTGCCATTGATAAATCGACCCAATGATCTACTCAATCTCGCTATACTACAGTCTCATACTTCTCTTGCTGCCCCTGGCGACGGGTCTCCCATCCAGCATCAATACTACCACGAAACATACAAAACCATACGACGTCTGCATCCTGGGCGGCGGAGCAACCGGTGCATACGCCGCCGTTCGCCTTCAAGATCGCGGCAAGCGGGTGGTTGTGATCGAGCAGAACAGCCAGCTCGGTGGCCACACGGAAACCTACTACCTCCCCAACGGGAGCCACGTCGACTATGGCGTCCAGGGTGTCTTCGATGACCAACTCAGCAGAAAGTTCTTCTCCCGCCTGGGCGTCAAGTGGCACCGTGTCCTTCCCAGCTTCAAAGGAGAGGATTTCGTGGACTTCACCACCGGTCGAATGGCGGAGTCGCCCGTCGGCCTCGTCCAGTCTCTGCTTGCGCTGGTCCGGTATCGCGTGGCACTCCGGCAATTCCCCTTCCTCAACAAGGGTCTCTACGAGTTTCCGGACCCAGTCCCGGAAGCCATCTTCCGCCCGCTGCGAGATTTCGTCGAAGAGAACTCACTCGAGGACGTGATACCGATGTTGTTCTTCTGGGCGCACGGGGTCGGGAACATGCTCGACATGCCAGCACTTTACACCTTCCAGAACTTCGGTGTACCACATATATCCGCCGTCCTCGGCGGGTACATCACCCCGGAGAAGGGGATGTACGAGTTGTATCGGGCAGCAGCAGCAGTGCTCCTTAACGTGCGTTACCAGACCCAAGTCGTCGACGCCAAACGCTCCGACTCCGGCGTCACGCTCACCGTTCAGCACCTCAACGGCACCCAGGCCACCATCGAAGCCGAGCAGCTCCTCGTAACCCACCCGCCAACCATGGAGAAGCTCCGGGGCTTCGATCTCACTTCAGAAGAGAGCGACCTCTTCAGCAGGTGGTCCTGGCGCAACTACTACGTGGCGGTGACCAGCAACAGCGGCATTCCGGACGGCCGATACGTGACCAACACCAACCCCCGCACGGGGCCGGGATTCCTTCCCGAGATGCCCTTTGAGTCCCTGATCCAGTACATGGGGGTGCCGGGTCACCCCAACACCAAGATCGTGGGGCCGATGAATTTCACCGCGGAGGACGCCAAGCAGCTCATCGGGTCGGATTTCGCCCGCATGAAGACCGCAGGCACGTATTCGATCCGAGAGCCCGAGGTCGTCGCGTTCGCGAATCATTCCCCGACGACCATGATGGTTTCTCCGGAGGACATCCAGTCGGGATTCTATCGCCGGCTGTATGCGCTGCAGGGTCAAAGGAGCACCTTCTACACGGGGTTGACCTTCTGTTCGGACTATTCCTCGCTCCTCTGGGCATTTACGGACACGATCCTTGAGAGAATGCAGCAGGGATAAGCGCATCACTGTGGCTTTGGTGCTGTTGGCTGTACCTTATTCTCTGTTTACTAGAACGTTGATACTGATGTACAAGCTTCTGCAGGGACCGTTGATGGACTGTCTCCACAGTCGATATACCGAGACCTCCACTTCTTGAGATGATTAGTCAATTACTGATGCCCTATCCGATCACTGATAGTCTTCTACTGCATTTCTGGCTTGCCTTGCAATTGGATTACATTGAAACCGATGCTATCTTGAAGCGCACGACCAACCTGTCAAATCAATCTGTGATGTGACACACGTAACACCTCATTACCCCTCACCCCGAAACCAGCCCCGCGCCTACTGACCCAGAATCGTAGCCAACGACTGGCTATCGCTCTCGGGCTCACCCTTGTCATCCGTGGGAATCTTCTGGGACGCAAAGGCCAAGAAGATCGCCTCCCAATGCCCATCATCGAACCGGAACAACAGGGCCCCGTCTTCATAGATCCCGTTGGTGTAGCCTTCGCTGCCCTGATTCATGTGGATATCGTGGATCCCCGAGCCATACGAGGAGCCGAAGATGTAGATGGTCGCCTTCTGGTTGATCGCATCCGTCAGGATGGGGTCTACCTGGTCGAGGATGTCTTGATCACCGTCCGCCCCGAGGACCGTGCCAGCGTCGATGTCCACCAGCCCCTTGGTGCGGACAAAGTCCAGCCCCTGGATGCTGGTTGAAGCCTCGCGGCGCCGGCGCGACTGGCTGTGCACGGAGCTGGTGAGAAGGTGGAAGCCCTGGTCCAGGCTGTCCAGCTGTTCGGTGATGGAGTGGGTGAAGTTGCGGTCGAACCAGTAGACGAGGCGACTATCCGTATCGGTAGACTTGACGTTGATGGCGGCCTCGAGCTGCTTGCGGGAGGAAGTGTCGTCCTTGAAGTAGAGGTAGATGTGAGGGGACTTGGGATCCTCGGCGTCGGTCTGAGCCTCGTAGCGGGTGGGCTGGCCGATCCAGACGCCGTAGTGGGAGATGGTCATGATGGCGAGTTTGACGGTGGAATGCTTGCTGATAGTGAGTATAGGAAGGTCTGATCAAATTGAGGGGGATCTGGGAAGAGGAGCAAGGCTGCGGCTGACAGTGGCAGGGTAGCCTACTTAACTTGTTGATTCAGCTTAGTTGGTCGCCTGGGAGCTTCGTCCTACCTCTCGCCTATCGCTCCCACCTCCGTCATCGGCACGGCTTGCATTGCAAGATCGGCCAACGCTGGTCTGGACTCGTCAGGCCGATAGCAAGTGACAGCAACTGATAAGCCAACCCAGAGAGCTGCGCCCCGCACGTGCCATGCTTAGCGTGCTTGACACCTCTTCAGCTCGCCTTGTTTGCCGCATCCTACTGCGTCATTGGGCAGGTTCCGGTCACGCCGATCTAGTCTCTAGCTTGTTTAGCTCCAACTCATGTCGCAGCGCATTGGTGGGAGTGGCATTTGTTTTCTCCTCAGGGCTTCATATAACTGTGCCTATTGAAGGGCTGGCTGACTGAGTAATTCAATCCACGGTATTGATGAGCTAAGCGGATTAGGTATAACAATCAGCTCCATTGTTTATTGATGAGTAAACAGAAGAATGAGGAGTTAATAGTACAGCCAGTCAGTGATAATGCTTCATTGAAGGTGAGTGCCATTGGGCCAGGGAAGAAGCCAATAGCCGAGACAAATGGCAGAATATCTACTAACTGGACTAGAAAAAGTGGCATATCTCCCCACCTGCATATGGCGTGACAGTGCATTCGTGTATTTCTCCACCCCTAGGATAACCCGCCTGCTCTTTCTCACGGAGGAGCTAGTGATACTGGTGTATGCGTACGCACTGAGTAGGAAGATGGCATGGGCCAATTGCTTTACATGCTTCAAATTCCGGATTGTTACATGTCAGAGGTGTCGGATAGAGGTACTTTATACTAACATCATGAGTGACTTGCCATCTTTCTCGGGGGCATTCAGGAAACTCCCGTCCATAGGTACTCCGTAGGAGATTGCTGCTCCTTAACCCTGCTGCAGGTAAACTTCTTGGTTTTCAAATCCGGCATATGAGATGCTAAGTGTCTTTCCATTTGACTGCATGCGCCATATAGCTGAGCATACTAGTAACGAGGCTTCAATTTCTTCCAATAATGCACCAAAAAAATCTCAGTCTTCAACATCGTAATCTTCATGCACTCAGCACTGTTCATAGACTCAGTAAGCTGAGATAAAGCCCCGTACCCCAAAAACGGTTAGCACAGCCAACATGCCCTCTAAACCATATCCGGAAAGACCCAGTCACATGACCAACCCCGGAGGAGCCGCCGCGCCGCTGCTGACACATGCGAATCAACATCATCGGCAGCGCTATCAACAAAGAAGGCCACCTGTTAGCCAAATCAACATCGAAATATATCGGGGGGAGAAAAAGCCCACCCACACCACGCCCAACCTCTCACCCCCCTCCCCGGCCTCTACACACGAGACACACCAACGCCCCACGGCAATCATGCTCTCCGGCATTCAAAATGTCCGGCAAACCGCCGCCCAGATCCTGAATTTCGGGCTGGTGCTCAGCACCGCTTTTATGGTACGTTTCCCGTGCGCAGGGGTCGGTCGCAGCTAGCTAGCTGCGCGCGCGAACCGCAACAGCTTTGATTATGGATCTACCCGTCAAAGATTGACAATAGGGAGGTTTTTTGTTTTTTTGTTTTGTTTTTTTGGCTGACCACGGCGACAACACGATTGCACAGATGTGGAAAGGTCTCTCCGTGCTCACCAACTCCCCCAGCCCGATCGTCGTCGTCCTCAGCGGCTCAATGGAGCCGGCCTTCCAGCGCGGCGACCTCCTCTTCCTCCGGAACAACCAGCCCATGCTGAACGTGGGGGAGATCGTGGTGTATCAGGTCAAAGATAAGGAGATTCCGATCGTACATCGGGTGGTGCGACAGTTTGGCGATGAGTGGGTTTCTTCCTTTGTGTTCTTTTCGTGCTCTGCTTTGATTTCTCGGTGGGGAGGTAGATGCATCCATGATACAGGATGCAGCAGGGTGGAGGTTGAGATGAGCCGAAAAGTAAAGGCATGCATCAGGCTAATTCGGGGTGTGAATGTGCGCAGGTCCAACTCGAAACTCCTCACCAAGGGTGACAACAACATCGCCGATGATACGGAACTCTACGCGCGTGGGCAGGATTACCTCGACCGCGACGATGTCGTCGGCAGTGTGTTTGGGTACATTCCGTTTGTCGGGTACGTGACCATTCTTCTGTCGGAGCATCCGTGGTTGAAGACGGTTATGCTGGGAGTGATGGGGGTGTTGGTGTTGTTGCAGAGGGAGTAAGGTCGGGACTTCATACAGTGTATGGGTATGGGCCGTCTTTGTTTCGAGCTTCTCAGGTTTAATGCATGCTCTTTGAGAAAGATTTCTGGATTGTGCTGTTTGGGAGTTTGGGGTCGGAGTAGGGAAGGATGATATGTAGGAACAACATGGACGCGACGCGAGCCTCGGATCTGAGCTCACCGAGATTCAAGCGCAGATACACTTGGGAAGCAGAAGTGAAACTGCGTTGTAAAAGCTATATCGCGATTGCAGCTGCAAGTAAAAACTAGAAGCTTGAACCCTTGCCCATACTGCAGTTTATCTGCTACCTTGACAAGACACCAGACCAAGTCGACATTGCACTCAACTGTAAAGAGACAGGCCCCGACCACAAGAGCCGCCAAAGCATCGATTGACCCTCTCCTGACCACATAAACCCACTCCGCAGGCCAGCAAGCTCAGCCTGTCGGATGACAGCGGAACCGAGTCCTGCACTTCGGCTTCATAAATCAATGATGGCCACTCTTTGTAAGCATTTAACTCGCCCCCATTAGCCCCAGCCTTGATGACACAAAGTCAAAATGGCTGTCACTTTACCAAGGCAGGTACTGCATTGGATGGTCGAGTTCGACTTCAAGTTCGCGTGGCGAGGGAGGGGAATGGGGATATTGTGGATCCTCGTTATGACTAGACTCGCTATAACGAGTTCCCTCCATATAAAGAACCTTTTTCCGGTCTTTTCGGCCACTTACATACAAACTGGCCCCAGTATAGCGACTATCTCGGTATAGCGAACGAAAGTGGCGTTCCCTATTAGTTAATTATAGCGAGGCTTCACATACAAGTACAGTCGGGCATTGCTCTTGATGAGATTAAATGACTACGTAGAGTCTTCAACACTTGATTGATTCTGCTGGATCGGTCGGCGTAGGTCAAACTCACGAGCGGGGGGACGAGGGTCCAAGGTAAGGTCGTGAACGGATCCCGACAAAAACCCGGGTGACGCGCTGTCGCTCCAAGCGACGACTTAACGCTTGCTTGAGACGAATGGACAACTGGCTTGAACTATCTAGGTAACCCTCAGTTCACGGGCACATGGAGCAGGACCTCAATGCCGGCGCGTATGTTTCTGGATGAGTTGAACTCCGGTGGCTAGATTAACTTCGTAAGATCCTGCGTGGTGCGCAAAGTCAAAGTCTAGAACCTTGAGAAGGTGGTAGAGCAGACATATAACACAAACTTCCCTGTTGTGCTAGTACCCCGTTAGGGTACGCCAATCCCGTCAAAGTCTCATTCGCAGTGCCTGAGTTGAAAGTGGAGGAGGCACTGCACTGTGTCCCACTTGACAAAAAGAATCCAGCCAGTCTCAGTGGACTGTACGCAGTGTAGTGTACGTGCCCTAAAACTCTTGCCCTATAGCATGGAATCAGTAGCCCCCGGGTTTTTTTAAGGCTCTCTCTTCGCTATCCTTTCCTTATTCTCTTTCTCTTTCGAGAAAAATCAGACATTGGTCCATGGACATACATGGCTCGGTAAGTAGAATGTGGTAAAAGGCGTGGACCAGATGGAAGTAACCGACTGGAAACCCGCTGGCTGGGACGAGGTGCAATCTCTGGCTCATCGTCAGGTACGCGCACACCGACCATTCCATGCTGCCGGAGGTGCTGTGGTATGGTAAGAGTGCGAATTTTGTGCTGGGAGAAGGGCCGGTTCCAATGGATCGGGGCTTGCATCTTGGCCTGAACAGGTAATATAATCATTTCTTCCGTGGTTGCAGAGTCACCAATCAGCTTTGTGAATGCTTGACCCGGGGAAATGTCAATCACGGATTGTATCACCATTGGTCAGTAGCGAAGAAGCTCTTTTAGATGAGTCAGCGGAGATGCCCATGTTGGGCCTAGTCCACAGAGAAAAGTGGAGCAGCGGTCCCTGGCCGAGAGTCTTGAGCCGTGGCTGCATTGTTCTGCTCGCGCTTTGTTGGTCTTCGAGGGCATCTGGGTGAAGCGCTCTTTTTTTAGGTCTGGAAAGCACATTGTAGAAACAATGCGATGGGAGGGCTCTTTTTGTCATCTACAGGGATGACAAAAGGACGAACTAGGGCGAAGAAGAGCGACCTGTGACCTCGAGGAGTCGAGCAAAAGGAGCTCGCCTAGCTGGAAAAAAACAAACAGCTGTCAAGCAGCAGCAGAGGCCAGAAAGGCAGATAAAAAGTGGAAACTTGAGTCCCCACTGGCAGCAAAGTCCCCGAGACCACAGACCATGCGAATCCTCTTGAATAATACATTGCTCTCGTGCCCCAGTCTACTTTCCAATCTTCTTCTGACTAGCGCCAGTAGAAGAATCTGTACTCGGACCCGCTCCTGGCTCTCGTTCGGCTTCGCGTCTTCTTTCAAGGGAAACAGGCGGTGCATCTTGAGACAATACCAAGAAAATCCTTTTGTATCAGCACAAAGGCATCTTCTTGGTATTGTCTCAAGATACCTATCCTCGCAAGGTTGATTGTCCGCCATGTTATTGGCACGGCAAATAGAAATGAGAAGAGAGGCAATACATACCGCTGCTGTCTTCCTTCACAAATAGACCTCTGTAACTGTTCCACTCTTTTCCCCACCATCGTCGAGACTTTCAAACCCTAAATCCACGCTGTCCATCCTGCGTGGCCATTCATGCTCGTAGCGTTTTTCTCCCCAACTATCTGCCCCATAGCCAATCGGCTCCCTGTGCTTGTCACTGCCTCTGGTCCTCTCCATGGTTCCTGAATCGATTGAAGCTGACGCATTCGCTCGTCACCCTTGCCCTTTCTCCCTTCTTTTACCCGTTCCACTCTGGGTGGCACAGTCTCCTTTCTCGGCTTCGTAAACCCCAATGGTCCAGACCAGAGCCCTACCCAGGGGGATGTGGATGACGGGCCCACAGGGTCGATTCGAGCAGGCTATTTAGAGGGGCCGATGCCCTCCTTCTTGTGCACCTGCTCGTTCATCAGTCACTCTCATTTCAATAAAGACATCAAGTCTTTTCGTTCAGTCTTTTTTTGTTCAGTCTTTTCGTTTAGTTACAACAGTAACTCACATTCTCTTTCAATTGTCGTCGATACTTGATTGTATCGACAGCCTTTCCTTCTTTCCGACTTCATTCGGATATAGTCCTCGCTTGACGCGTAGGAACGTTCTCTAACTCAAAAGTCCACACTCACTGTCTTCATACTGTCAGTCAGGATGCAGTTCATCACTCGCTCTCTTTTCTTGCTTGGCGCCCTCAGCACTAGCACCCTCGCTGTGCCCCAGGGCAACGAGCGTCGCCAATGGAACTGGGGTGCTTCCTCCACCACCTCCGTCGTTTCCACCGCCACTTCTTCCTCTTCGGCCTCCTCCTCCGACTGGACCGCCACTCCGGCTAGTGGAAGCTACTCCACCTCTGGCTTCGGTGCCAGCACCGCCTCCTACAGCTCCGGCAACACATACCAAGGCAACGTCGGCAACCCTTGGGGCAGCAACATGATCGAGGTTTCGGCCGACGAGGCTTCCTCGTACGAGTATGTGATGCAGATCTCGGGCCAAAACACTGAAGACTGGACCGTCGTCTTCTGGAACAAGTACGGCCCCGACGGCTCCATGGATGGCTGGTACGGCTACTCTGCTCTCAGCCTCACTCTGGCCGCCGGCGAGACCAAGTACGTCGCATTTATGGAGAACTCCAATGGTGGCTTCGGTGCCGCTGCGGGCAGCAGCCTCCCCACCGACAGTTATGGTGGCTATGCCTGCACCTGGGGTGAGTTCGACTTCGGTTCCGATGCCAACAACGGCTGGTCCGGATTCGATGTCAGCGCCATCCAGGCCCAGGATGCCAGCATGACCGTCCAAGGCATGAAGATGTGCGATGCTCTGGGCAGTACCTGCTCCTCAATCACCACCGATGCCGGTACCGTTGACAACGCCTACACCTCCGCCGAGAGTGCCGTGGGTGGTATTGGAGGAAACCTTTCGAGCGGCGCGGTCCGCTTGGCCGTTACCATCGATTACAGCGGATAGATAAAAATCGCCTGGGCTTTGCAGCTTTCTTGATCTCTCCTAGAGAGAGACCGGAGGGTCGCTGGATAGATCTCAATTAGTATAGATGAAACTGTCCTGGATAGACAAAATAAAATATAGACTGTTCTGAAATCTCCATCAGACTTACCCTGTCAAATGACGTAGCTGCAAGTTTCTGAGATGAAACCGCGTTTCGTAGATCCCCGAGATCTGTCGGAGGACTTGTGGCGAAGCCGCTGCCACTTGACGTCGATCGCGATCGTTGCCCGAAATTCTTCGGACTCGGCAACACCATGGCAAGCGACCACCACGCATATAAATAGCTCCCGGATGCTTGATAGTCATAAATGGTACATAACTTCATTTCTTGAATTTCCAAGTGTCAATCATGTCTCAGATCTATCTCATTACCGGTTGCTCGTCGGGACTCGGTTACGAATTCGCCCGCCAGGCACTCCTCCGAGGGCATAAAGTTATCGCGCTTGCCCGCGATATTGCCAAGCTCGCCCCTCTGCAAGAGCTCGGCGCAGCTACGCTCACACTTGATGTGACAGCATCGCAGGAGGAATTGGTTAGAACAACAACAGCAGCCCTTGCGATTTATGGCAGCGTCGATATACTGGTGAACAATGCGGGCTACACACTCTTCGGAGCGGTAGAAGATCTCAGGTATGGTTTGGTTCGGGGGTAAAAAAAAAGAGTGCCTTGTTGACCGCCTGAGTAGCTACGAGGAATGCCTCAGGGAGTTCCAGACAAATGTATTTGGGCCCATAGGTCTCACTCGTGCCCTGCTGCCTCATTTTCGTCGTCGCCGTGCGGGAACGATCGTCAACATCGGTTCCCTCTGTGCATGGGAGACGTACCCGGGTGTGGGTGCCTATAGTGCTTCCAAGGCGGCTTTTCGATGTGAGCCGAGACCCCACTCCTGCTGACCACGAATAGACATTCATATTTTGTGTTCCAGATTTCACCGAGGCGCTTGGCCAAGAGACCGCCGGCACAGGCATAAGAACCCTTTTGGTCGAACCCGGCCAATTCCGTACAGATCTCCTGAGCCCGCGGAACAGCACATTTGTTGAGACCAACATTCTAGAGTATCGAGACCTGACGGCTGCTTCGTTCGCAAACTTCCGCAATGCTCACGGCAAGCAACGGGGTGACCCAACAAAAGCCGTGGCCCGAATTTTGGATGTCATCCACGGCGAGAACGAGGCCAGTGGCCGAGAGTGGCCGGGAGAATTGGCGCTGGGCCCAGACGCGGTGGAAGCCATCCGAAGCAAATGCGAGCGAACTTTGAAGTTGTTGAATGAGTGGCAAGGTTTCTCGTCGGAGACCGACGCTGAACGTATTTAGCTCAAGATAAGCCGGCGTTGTAGTGGTTCGTCTTTGAATGGTGCTGCCATGACTTGGTCGATGAATACGAGAGAAGACTCGAGGGCCTGTCAATTACATCATAATAATAACCGGGCACCTTGGTCACACTGCAGAAACTCCCGCAGCGCTGAATAGTTCGCGGCCCTAATATAGAAGTTTGCGGGTCGGCCCACTTCGTGCAATGCTGGGTGGAAAGACGGAGTGAGGGGAAGCTGCAAATAAACCGCATTGATTGCCATTAGGCCCAATATAGCCTAAGTATCCAAAGTCGCAACAAGCCGGTGCATCAACTGTCGTAGACCGTAAGTGGTTAGCCGAGGTTGTAGTTGGCTTCGCTCACGGTGTGCCTTGCGTCTTCAGGAGAAGTCAGAACTTACCCCTCGTTAACTGACCCTAGAGACCAGGGGTAGCAACCGGGTCATCCGAGCATGTATAGGGAATGATAAGCAGTCGAAGGATTGTTTCTCCAGCTTCTGCAGTAGCAGCTGCCTCTTATCAGCATGAGCATGATAAGCATCTCTGGAAGCCATCACGAATGCGGAGACCCACCAATTGCTCCCTCACGGAGCAGCTGCTTGAATAGGAGAAGTTGCTCAAGCTGGAAACTGAGGACAAATACAGCAACTGAGGACTGGTTATTTCTCTCCAGCCTAGTGCAGCAGACTGATTGACTGATTGATTGATTGATTGATTGTGATTGTAATTATTCAGTTCAGGAAGAATTATAACGTTGGCGGATGACAAGTTCATGGAAGAAGGAAGAAGAGCCAGCCAGAGCGGGAAAAGATCGGCGGCACGGAGTGGAGTCCGCTCCGGCCCGCGCATTGAATTAATTTATTTCCTGACAAACGAACGTATCTCCGAGTGTTGGCCCATCCACAATTTCCCCGAACAACCTCCCTTATCATACAGACAAATTGAGTCTGGAAGGCTTGTCCTGGTTTTTCGAAGCTTGTTGTGCCACTCGCGCCGCCACTAGTCTACCTTGCATCTGTGCACTATTCGTCAGCGCCATGGCTTGAGGATGGCGTCCGGCTGTCGCTACCGATAAGCCGCCCCCCCCCCCCCTCCTCCCCCGTCGGACCTCCGTTCGTTCCTCGGTCGAGGGAGGTGTCGGGGATATTGACTCGTCAGGCACCAACTACACCTTGCTCTAACCGATTATCTCGTGTTCTAATTCGAATTGTTGCGTTGCTGGCATGAACATCGCGAAGCCACTTGGAGGAATTGACCCAAGGTAGGCCTCAGACAAGAGAGCCGTGACTATAGACGGAGACAGATCGAAGACTGACACCATCACACTATACTCAAGGAAATGCTTGACGAGCCCCCCGTAGTCTTGGCTGGAGGCCCGCGCGCCCGTCACTGTCTCTTACCCCGAGTCAGAGTGGATACTTAGGGCTCCATCAAACGACACCCACTGACTAAACTTCATCAACAGCCAACGGGGCTTTCTGCAGCTACTGTATAGTTGCTGAAGGATGGAGTAATGCCCCATCAGGGCCGACGGCGAACGGTCGACTCCGTTCTCCAATTCATATTGTCGCCGGCCTAAGCGAGTAATCTCCGCCGGACTATCACGATTATGGAGCCATTGTTGATGAGGTTGCATGAGCCTACAACCAATTTGCTGAGTATCGCGCAGCGTCAATTGATCATGTCCGTGGCCAGGCGAGCAGAAAGCTGCCCTGCCAACATATAAATATGGACTGAAAACCTCTCCTCAAGCCATCTTGAAACCATCCAGCATCGGACAGCTTCAAGCATCGCCTCTGGTTCTCTCTTCAGCTCAGTACTTGCCTTTATCCCCTCGTGAAAAACCTTCTTCCTGCCAAAATGAAGTTCACCACCATCCTCACCGGCTCCCTCCTCGCCAGCGCTGCTCTGGCTGCTCCTCTCACTGAGAAGCGTCGTGCCCGCGCCGAGGCTCGCGCCGAAGCCCGCCGTGCCACCGGCTTGAAGCGCAAGAGCAACCCTCCGTTGAGCCCTGCCACCAACACGCCTCTCCAGCACGCCAACATCTCCCAGGTTGAGTACAGCTCCAACTGGGCCGGTGCGGTTCTGATTGGCACGGGCTACACCGAAGTCACCGGTGAATTTGTCGTGCCCGCGGTCTCCTCCCCCAGTGGAAGCTCTGGCTCCGGCGGTGGCTTCGGCGGTGGCTTCGGCGGTGGCTTCAGCAGTGACTTCGGCGGTTCTACCGAGTACTGTGCCTCCGCCTGGGTGGGTATTGACGGTGACACCTGCGAGACCGCCATCCTCCAGACGGGTATCGACTTCTGCTACGAAGACGGCGAGACCTACTACGATGCCTGGTACGAATGGTACCCCGACTACGCCTATGACTTCGACAACATCGATATCTCCGAGGGTGATTCGATCAAGGTCACCGTCAAGGCCACCAGCGATAGCAGTGGCACGGCCACCGTCGAGAACGTCTCCACTGGTCAATCTGTCACCCACAGCTTCAGCGGCAACGTCGAGGGCAGCCTCTGCGAGTAAGTCATGATCATCCCTGATACTGTACCTGACAACAAGAACTAACCCTTCATCAAGAACCAACGCGGAATGGATTGTTGAGGACTTCGAGTCCGGTGACTCTCTGGTCGCTTTTGCCGACTTCGGCACTGTCACTTTCACTGGAGCTGAGGCTATCAGCAATGGCGAGACTGTCACTCCTTCCGGTGCCACCCTCATGGACATTGAGCAGGACGGCGAGGTCCTGACTTCGGTCAGCGTTGATGGATCTACCGTCACGGTCACCTACGTCTAGATGGTGCTCTAAACCCGGTTGTACATCGGATCCCCCAAAGGAAGGAGGTTCAGGAAGAGAGGCAGATGGGTGAAAAGCTATCCGGATAGTTTGTTCTTGTTCCGTTGTTGATGTCCATTGATGTTATGCTTGTATTGAGATCGTTGATATTACACCAATAAAATTGCATGCGCCAAAATCTTTGTGCAAGTTATAGAATCCGAGTCAGGCTAGAGGCTTGATCGAGGACTGAGATGGAAGTAAGGTAGGATTGTCATGCCGTCGATTCGTGTTCCTCCAATACCATTATACAATGGTTGTTCAACTGTTGTGGAACTTTAAAACATCTTATAGAAACTCGACATGTAAGCCTGTGGTTTTTTATATATATATTAGCTAAAAGAAATACATATTAAGTTTTTAAGATGTTATAGATATAGGGATGTATTTATCTTAAGATGTCTTTTTACTATAATACAGCTTTGATCCAGTCTTAATACAAGTAGATTATAAGAAGAAAGAATTTGTATAGTAGCCACGCCCAGGATCAACCTGCGCCACCAAGTAAATTGTATTAGCAACTAACCACCAGACTATTTTATATATATTCGGAATATTCTTTTGCCTGGCTATCTATAAGCCACTGCTAGTAAAACTGTATAGAACATGATGTTCCGGGAAGTTAATAATATTAAAACACTAAGAGATATCCTGTATTGCCTAAACATCTTAAGTGTGAGAGTTTATGTATTACTGCCATTTTTAGTGGAACTACTCCGTACACGTTAGCTGACTGTTTTTAACTAAAATATCGTCACACAACCGTATCAGCAACTCACAGGCGGCCGACAAGGTGGCACTAAGGGCTGATTCGATAATCATTGGCTAGCACTCAACCTGCAGGGTAGAAGCGAAAGTGGTGGGGTAGAAGGTGGTGGGGCTATAAATACTGGAGGCTCTCGACAGACACCAGTTTGAGTCCTGATTCTGTGTATGGGATGGAAACGAAGGAAAGAAAGTCATTTATTTGCCGGGTAGTTTTCTGATTTAGTTAATGGTATCCCCGCTATATCTGGTCATTCGGCCGTCAACACAGTCACACACACACATCTTCGGAACCCTCTTCCACCATCAACCCCTTCGTCGTCACGGTCTTTGCCATTGTTATATCTGATATCGTCTGATACTCTCCAAGCATCTACTCTCGATCCAAATCCAAACCAAAGCACTCGAACAAGATCCACCATGTCCAGCCCCGGAGATTCTGGAAAAAGCTTCACTCACACCGGGTCCGGCACAAACAGCCAGGTAAGCAGTTTCTCCTTCTCCATGCCCTCTTACAGCCCCTCCTGCCCGCCCTCTTCCGCCAGCACTACAGAGAATACCATCAGTAACTCTTACTCTGTCTCAACGTGATGAATAACATGTTTCAGGGCAATCACTGGTGCTCTCGCGACTACGGCACTGGCTCCGACTCCAACGGCCCCGACCGCGGCGATGCCTACCACTACAGCAACCAGTAAGAACCTGTGGCTCTCGATTCCTCATATCCACATCCAGGCATAGACCCTGACATCCAAGCTTAGGAATGGCTCGTACTACTACTCCAACTCGGATGGAAGCACCTACTACAACGACGGTAAAGGTGGCGCGGTGTACACCCCGCCGGGCGGGAAAAAGTAGGGCAAGCCCCGTCGACGGGGCAAATTGCCTCACTCAACTCCAACATCACATCTCAGATCTTTTTCTGAGTGCGAGCTTATAAGGATGATGGTGATGATGATGACATCGGAGTTGGGTTCCGGGTAGGCCTTCTTCGTTAACGTAGTGGTGATATCGCTTCCTGGATTGTTTGGTTCCGCTATCCAGCGGTGACCGGGCGGTTGGTCATGCTTGGGCTTTGCTTTTCCTTTTGGCCGCTTGGATCGGATGCTCTTCCTTATGCGAAGTCTTTGGAGGTAGCACTGATATAGTCTGAATGGGATATCGGAGTTGGACCCTTGATTGGGCATGGCGCCTCCGGGGTTCTAGATATGCCAAGCCTGTCTGCCTCTCATGGCAGAGACATACAAAGTATATTAGTAGAATTGAGGGAAGCTCTTAAAGCCACCAACACCGGGACAACTCACCCCAGCAGACAATGTACTTTATCGAGTGAGCCTTAGTCAAGTACCTCTACACTCGAATTTCGAGTCCCAGCACAGATGGAGTAGCGTGGCAGCCCATGGCCCAGGCCACCCAACCACAAAAGCCTCGGATTGATATAGCCCGGCGTCCTTTCTAAGCTTCGCAGCAAGCGGTGTACATCCGTATCATCTTATATCGGAAATTCTACGCCTGTAGCCTCATACTTATCACAGAACCTTTCCTGTCCGTTGACTACCAGGTCGGGAGTGGCAAAGATCACGCGAGTGCTGCCCTACTGGGCTGTAGTGACTGTACCGTACATCAACCGCGCAGCTCACCCACCATAGCTGCGGGATCCGCGCCTACCAACATCAAGAACACACGGGAAACAGCAGAGATTCCTCGCCGGGTCCCCGATATGATCGAGCTAGACTCATCGCCAAGGCCAGGTAGATTCACAGCTAAGCACCCACCGCCTGCTGACCTCCACTACCCGCCCCAATCGAGCGATCAAAGACTCTACCTAGCGAGTCCTGAAGGAGCCAGCTAGCGCTGCGGGTGAGATGCGAAGGATTTCCCGGATCAGGATCAAAGTCGTGCAGTGCAGCTAAAGGGGGCTTGTGCTTATTCCGACCTCGTCTGCCACGGTGAGTGAGAGCTTTGACCCAAGCAAGTACTGTACTGCGCTGTATGTACTGTACTTTGGGTCACCGCTAACAACACCTGTGCTTGTCCACTCCGTAGGAACCAGTTGTCTTCTTCTTTTCTGTTGTATTGGGTTTTCCAAGTTGATAAAAGGTCCAGCATTCCTCCCCCTCGTCTGTAAACCGACCGGCTGGAAAGGCATTCGGGCAATCCGAATGCCGAAGGGCCGTGTCGGAGTTTAGGCCCAAGGGACACGGAGTTAAGGTCTTTGAGTGTCGTGTGGTAGTTACTGTACCAGCCAGTCAGTCAGTATTACTGGGTGCATTTCGTATTGTAGGCAGCAAGGATCCTATTCCGTAGTGATTTGAATTTTTGAAATTTTCTTTTTGTTCTTATTGCTTTACCCCTCTCTACATGACGACCATCATTTCAGCTGTTCGAGGGAAGACACGCCAAAGGAAGAGACTGACGCGGTATCTACCTCGGCTCATGCCAAACACCATGGTTTATTCCATGGCAATTTGCGGGGAAAGATCGAGCCAAACCGCTTGCGGCTGGGCGGAAAGACAGAGTTCTTTGTTTTGTATGGAGTATGGAGTACCAGATGACTTCATCCGAGCCCCGTAATCGTAATCTCGATTCACTGTGCGGGCCAACATGGTATCTACCAGTACCTTACGATATCTCGGAATCTCTTAACTTTAACAGGTAACAGGTAGTCAGCTATTGGTTGGCACAGTCGTCATTGAAAGGTGGCTTCGTCGATGTCCTCCCGCATGCTCCAAGAAGATAGTCACTGTACATGTGTCAATCAAAAAAAGAATAAATGCTCTGCCTACAGTTCTGGCTCCACTCGCAAGCATCTCCGCTCTCAGTTAAGCTTCACAGGTCGAAGCATCAGCACACTTGCATTCTCGGTCTTCGATTTACGCCCGTCCGAACCCCGGCTAAACATAGGCAGGCGGGCAAAACACATCACAAGCCGTTCGCCTTTCTTGGATAAAAGCCACTTCATCGGCAACTCCCCCCCCTTCTTCCCTTCCTTTTTGATAGCTAGTTCATCACTTATCATCGCTAGTAGTGGGAGGGCTGGCACGAATTGAAACTATGACTGCCTACACACCCCACCATCCCGTTGCGGTGTTCGCTGCCGCTGTCGTCGTCCTCGGCTCAATCCTCACTTATTTGAATCGTCGATGGAAGCAATATCGCATGGCCAGAGCAAACCAATGCCAACCACCCCCCACCCTCCGTGAATGGGACCCTCTTTTCGGCCTCGATGGGATTTATCAGCGGATGGTTGAGGCCAAAGAACACAACTTTCTCGAGAGAAGTGTCGACCGCTTCGAGGCCTACGGTAACACATTCCAAGCTCGTCGGCTGGGCACAACCGTGATCGCGACGCGCGATCCCGAGAATGTGAAAACCATTCTCTCTCTTCGTTTCAAGGACTATGGTCTTGGGGATCGTATCCACTCCTTCGGACCGCTCCTCGGCCATGGTATCTTCACAACAGATGGCGAGCATTGGGCCCAGTCGCGGGCTATGGTCCGCCCGAATTTCGCCAAGGAGCAGGTCGCCCATCTTGACATTTTCGAGGAGCTTATGGATGATTTGCTGGCCCTCATACCCACCGATGGAACCACCGTCGATCTTCAAGATCTGTTCTTCGGATTCACCATCGACTCTGCCACCGATTTTCTGTTTGGGCACAGCGTACACAGCTTGAAGAAGCGAAGGGCGGGGCACCCTCAAAGCATGGAGGAAGAAAAGGATTTCGCCGAGGCATTCAATTATTCGCAGTATGCTATTGCCACAAGAGCGCGCTTGGGCAAGCTAAGATACCTGTATCGCGACCGCAAAGCCGACCAATGCGATCGTATATGCCATGATCTAGTCGAGCAGTTTGTCGACAAGGCGCTACGGACGCGTGAGCGGTACAGTCAAGAGAAAGACACACAGGAAAAGCACAGATACTTGTTCCTTGATAGCCTGGCGCAGCAGACTGGTGACCGGACACGAATTCGTAGCGAGCTGATCAATGTCCTCCTGGCTGGAAGAGATACCACCGCATCGTTACTGAGCAACTTGTTCTTCATGCTTGCAAAACACCCCGAAGTCTGGAACAAATTGCGCGAGGAAGTCGCAACCCTGGAAGGGCGTACGCCTACATATGAGCAGCTGCGCAACCTGACGTACCTGAAGTACTGCCTGAATGAATGTAAGTCCAAGGCCATTCGCTCGCTTTTTAGGGTCACTTGCACTGACTGACTCCTTCAGCGCTTCGTATTCACCCCGTCGTTCCTGCTAACGCTCGTTTTGCCCAAACCGACACCATTCTTCCTACTGGTGGTGGCCCGGATGGCAAGTCCCGCATCTTTGTGTCGAAGGGCAGCGTTGTCTCGTATTCTGTCTTCGCGATGCACCGGCGCAAAGACTTCTTCGGTTCGGATGCGCAAGAATTCCGACCCGAGCGATGGGCCGACCTACGCCCAAGCTGGGAATATCTTCCTTTCAACGGAGGACCACGGATTTGCGTCGGTCAGCAGTATGCACTAACAGAGGCAGGTTATGTGACGGCGCGGTTGGCACAAAAGTTCTCAATCCTGGAGAGCCGCGATCCAGGCCCTTGGGAGGAAAACCTGACATTGACATGCTGTTCCAGAAACGGGACGAAGGTAGGACTGAGATAGTGCGCGGGTTCGACGGCGCTTTTCGAGGAGTCACAATGTATTTTTGGAAAAGAATGGACTTAAATCTAGGAGAGGGCGACTCGCAACTCGCATCACGTTTCGTATTTTGCAAGGTGTGAATCAACGTGAATTTCCACTTGTACACATCCTCTGCGGCGTTTTAAGCAGAAATTGGCGGCAACAAGCGGCATTTGGGTACCCTAGCTTGCAAGAGTTAAGTCCCAGCCAGGCAAAAGAATAGGGCAATTCTGTCAGTCTTCTGAGGAATCAGTATAAACATAGGCTGAAATTGCGAGGCGACAAGTCAGCTCGACCCGAGATCAGGTTTCCCTTCCGTGGGCAGGAAAGTGCAAGAATGGTCTGCCAAGAGGCATGCTTTGTTCAATTGTCGGATCCTAGTCAATAGCGACGCCACAAGCTGACCAAAGACTGGGATTCCATACAGTCATGCAGCCCTGCTCATCATGGCTGACGCGCGTCTCGTTCGAAGGTAGTCTTTGCCTCAGCATACCCCTCCACCATGAAACCTCTAGAATGAGCGCATAGATGTCTCTTCATGAATCAAGTTCAAAATAGACTGCTCAAAGCTCGTTCTGTGTCTGACAGAGACGAGGAGATGCTGATTGTTCCGAGTTTGTCGCTCGTCAAGAAGCCTTGCCCGAGAGTCGAAAACTTGGCTCAAAACTGCGGCCCAGCCCGGGACGGCTGCAGGTTCAACAAGGACCAGGGTCTAGACAGCCGAAATTAGACCGGGGCGAACTGGTGTCGTACAGGTCAGTCCCGCGGACAAAGAAAGAAAGAAAACCACTCGGCCGTAGTGGCATGAGTAAGAACATGGAGCAGAAGAACATGGCCGAGACATGGAATCCGTCGATGTTGACAGAACCTAAAATTAGCGAAGGCAGACGACTAAGACAGCGATCAGCGCACAAGGCTTCTAACGAGGCATGCATTTGTATGATTATGCTGTGACACAGCAGCATAACATACCTAGTAAAATGTCTGAGACTCACGCATCCTGGACCAACGGTGCAACCAGGAAAGTCGGTAGGCAAACCAACATGATCGGGCATGGCCCGCCAATCGGTATTCCCTGCTCAGTGCGATGTGCCCTTTCTCTCAAGCTTCACATTTGGCTGCATCAAAGAATATGCCTGGTCGGTGGATATGGGACCTTTTTTGGAATTTCTCAGTTGTTTATGTGTATTCTGTGGGCCCGACAACAACACGTTTGTTTCACGACATCTCGCCCAAGTGTTCTGGCGGTCTCTAATATCCTCTGCCGGTCTGCCCCAGCCAAGACTGGCCTGTTCATTGTTCTTTGAGGTTGGAACTGGATCTATCAGAAGTGGCGGTGAAAATAGACAAGACTTAACCGAATGCTTCTTCGGGCTTCCATTACCGGTGGATCTCCCTGGGGCTCTGCAAGTTCCCCGATTGGACTAACACTGATCGCCTGAAGCCATTTCACTTGGCCCGGAATGGGTCAGACTGTAGTGGACCAGCCGATCGGGTCCAGATCCGTGGTGGCCGTCTTATGTGTAGATAGTACGATCGAGAAAAGTACGGTACGTACTGTACCATCTTAGGGGACGATACATTGCTTCAACCTGTATCTCGATATGGGTCGATGGAAGTTTATTGACCTGTTCGCAGTGGGTTCCGACATGAAAGGGGAGAGCCGAAGAAGATTGAGCAGGACTCGGTTGTGACCAATCCATTTGGAGGGGGGTTGTTGTTTTTTTTTTTTTTTTAGGTGGGGAGACAGCCTTCTTGCTTGTCTGGTGTGGTGTACAGTACTCTATGAGTGAGTGGTAGTTCTTGAAATTGAACTTCGAACAAAGAGAGTGCCTCAGATTCGACCGGTGAAGCGACAGTCATCGTGGCTGCATGTCCCGATCAAGGAAATAATACCCTCCATGCAAGAAGAGCTTCGTTGTTGTGGTTTGGGTGTTGTTTCTTGTTAGCATCATCCAAGGCTTCCGCCCGCGATTCTGCCACCACCACCCGCCATCCTTACTATCTACGTACTAACTTTACGTACTGTACAGTACGTACTGACCCTTCAATCTTCTACTTCTACTACTTCCAAGTTCCAAACACTTTCATACTTTGACTTTCTAAGACCAACCACAACACTGCGAAGTCACCACTCTCATCATCTGGCTGATGATTCTTAGCTTGGTCCCGCCAATCCCGCCCACTTTTCCTGTTTTGACTTCGCGGTGCCCACATAGCCTAACCGGCTCATCGGTGCCCAAATACCGGGGATCCAGGAGGCCATCGAGACGCGGAACGCCATCCGCATGAGCGGATCGGAGAGTAAGAGGCCAATCAGCCCAGAACCGTTGATCCCGACAGAGCGTCACACAAAACCCTGCGACGAACAGTCCAACATCACTACGTGTTCCGTTCCGCTCTCGACTCCTAGTTCCCTGATCTGAATTAAACCCAATGGGATCGATGCCACGGCCGCGCCTGGGCTTTTCCCCGGCCAATCGGGGCCTCGCCTGGTCTAGATGGCAAGGGCCGACCGAGGATTAATCCGGATAGAATGCAAAGAAATCGAGAAGCAGAAAAAAAACAAAAATAAACACATGAAAGAAGAAATAAAACAGAAAAGAAAGGAAATGAAAATGAAAAAGGGAACAAGAGTCGAAGGAACAGATGACTCCTATAGGGTACTAACTTGGTGTCCACAGTTCCTGAGATTCAATATCCCCATCTTGCTTCTTCCTCCCTATCGGCGGTCAAGGAACTGCAGTTGCATGAAAGAAGAAGAGAATAATTGCTTCATTAAATCACTCTCAAGGTCTTCATGGGAGCTGCAGCCGGCCATTGAATCAGGTTCTCATCTGCTAGGCTACCTGCCACCGGTCAGCTTCAGGCCTCCTCCCCCCTTCAGGGAGCTTTTTTTGACACCCACTCTGACAGGGAATGCAAGGGAAGCAAACGAACAAAGCCGGATCCATAGGGCGGGTGCCTCATCGCTAGGCGGCCACATGGCACGGTTTGAATTACCAACCTAGTCCACTGACCCGCAGAAGAGTGGGTGAAACTGATGGTTAAACATGTTAAGCAAGGACGAGGTTTCGGGAGCAGAAAAGGATATAAGTATCATGGATCCTCAAGACTGTCCCGGAAGTATAGTTCACAACGCTCACGCATCCTTTAATCAATTACCTCGACTGCACACTTTCTGCGGATTCTCTCCTCTCCCAAAGCTTATCTCAGACCTACGTCCACCTCGATTCTTTCCGATATCGATATCTATATCACACACAAAGCTTCACAATGGACCGCAACATCGCCGCAACCAAGTCGGGAGCCGGCAGCAACAAGCTGGATCAATCACCCACGCCCACTCTAGCCGATTACCAGGCGCAATGGGCCAAGATTCACAATGACACCATCCGCCAGATCAAGCAGGCTCAAGGTATGCGGACGCAGCTCCAGCGTGTATCTCTTCACCGATACTGACTTTACGTGGCCTTCAGAGGAAGAAAGAAACGCACGCGCTACGAGTCGAGCACACTCTTCTCCCTCCAAATAGCACCACCACCTTGACTATGTGGGCTGTCAGCGATTTGCTAGCGGCTTCCCCGAGCTTTCTTTCTTTTCTTTTTGGAAACTTTCTGACTATACGTGTTTTATTGAGCCTCTTCTGTTAGATTTAGCGATTGTTGCTCCGGATATACCATTTCCCCTCTTTTGTTTTCTTTAGTCAGATCTTAGAATCTTTGGGTTGTTCTATGATGTATCAGATTTGAGGCGCAGGATTTTTACTTCGAACTTAGACCTATCTTCAATTATCCTACATGTTCATTCATTCAACGGTCGCTCTGTAGTTAGTGGGGGGGAGGAGGGAGTGGAACATGGTCAGGTACTTAATCTGACATCACCCACATCGAAGGCAATTTGAATTCGAACCGGACAAGGTACCGAACCGAGAGCTCAGCTGACTGGGAAACGGTCTGTACGATGACGTCGAGGGGTGCTGGTTTTCCGATCTACTAAGCAGAGTACTGTACTTGTAAGATTCGCACCGCCACCAGAAGCTATGCATCGTATCCGAGTGCCATCGTGAAAATCATCATGTAAGGTAGGTTGGACGGGGGCAGGGGGGTGAAATGGTGAAATAGTGAAATATGATATAACACCGATTCTTGGTTGACAAGGTTGGGTGGGGCACTGGGGCTAACAAAGAGTCGTTGTTTCGCCAATGGGCCCCACAGTTGTCGACGAGCTGGTCTTCAAGGTTCCATTTCGGATCAGACGATCGTAGGCCTGAGTCGGGTCAGGTACTGTACATAAACCAGTCAAGGGATTTGCAGCCAAGCGATCGAGACCTTGATTTCCAGGAGATCCATAGGTTGTCGAGTATAACCTTCCGACCATCATCTTCGATATGTGGGACTGACCGATGCGTTGGTTCTGTGTGGATTCGCATACCAGTCTCTTCTTTCTATTGTTATCATTAAGAATTTATATAGTAAATATTATCATATTTCCCACCTTCAGCCACTGGGGAACGGAAGAGCCAGTTCCCGGACTCGGTCAAATCTGACTTCTCCGCCAACAAAAGTACTTACTGATCTGTACCGGACCTGCCTGTCGCAAAGCAGGGCTCAGGGTTCCAGTCACTTGCCTGACCTAATGCCTTGTTTGGGAAAGAGGTTTTTCCTCAGTGCCAGCAACGTTCACATGACATTTAACGTACAGTACGAGCATAACTGCGTTTTCTTTTTTTCTTTTTCTTTTTTTTTTTTTCTCCCTTCCATTATCTCGAACTGATCCTTTCCTACGTTTCCTTCGTCATATCTTCCAATAGCCCTATACCTGCGGACTCAGTAGACTAGGTACCTAGTAGTCAGCTAAGACTATCGTGGCCCAATGGAACGGAGACTGAAACACGCTGCTTTTTTTTTTACAGTGTCGCATTGCCACTGCACCGTCTCCCGGAACCTACATTCCGATTTGTTCGAGCATCTCGAAGCAAAGCAACAAAGCCAAGGTAAGTGATCCAGTACAACAATAGGTATGTTCGAAAAAGACAGGGGAGAAAAAAAAAGAATTAAAGCCGCTGGATCCGACTGATTCTTTGTTTGACAAGTTCAAATGTGGATCGACTTGTCCCCACCAGGCCTGCTGGGGCGGTTTCTTTCTTTGTCTTGTCGCATTTATTGCAGTTCGTCGTGTGTAGTCTTCTGCACGAGGCACAGATAGAGATAGATGGCTAGAGGCAACTCGGCAGCTGCAGGTATAGTTGAAGGTTATCGCGAAAGGAGAGAGAAAAAAAAAAGATCCCTGCATTCTTTTTGGGCTATTGAGTAAGCAGGAGCAGGTGGCCTACATCGGTCCTGCGTCCTCGGTCAAGCATTTCGATCCTGCTTTCCTGTCAGAATTTATCGCTTTTTTTTTTGTTGTTGTTCTTGCAATGATAAGAAAGAACGGCGCTCGACTGGAGGTAGCTTACTTTCCTCCATACTCCAACTAGCTTGCATGTCAGTCAGTCACAGTGGCTAAACTATGGTAGCAAACCCGCAGTGGCGGCAGTCGAGCTAAACCTGGTCGATGTTTGTCCTTTTCATCTCGGCTATCATATCCGTCGGGCTCCATGCATCAAGCATGCGATCACGAGTTGGCGTCAGTCTTTACATGGGTGATGGTGGTGGAGTCGATACATGGTTAGTTGACGCAATATTAGTAATGACGGTGAAAAATAGTCTGAAAGGGCTGTACTGAATCCATCCCTTTGAACTCGTTGAGATTGAAAAGAAGACTTCCCCGATGGGCTCAATGAGGCATATATGTCTTTCAATCTAAGCAAGTAGGCTGCGCCAGATCGGTAACAGAAATGCACTAGGACCCAGGAAAGATAACACCGGATACACAGATAACGAAGTGCCTATGAGAGGAAGAGAGAACCACATCCATCCAATTGACTCATGTCGTCATTATTCTGCTAGCATTAATTATGCATATTAAATGATTCTAGTACATATATAGGGTAGCGCGGGAAAAAAAAAGAAAAAGGTAAACAAGAGAAACTTTTATCACAGCACATTACTTCCATCCCGACATCGAACGTCTCCCCACATGGCTCCCTGCTAGGATCGGTCTAGACAAGAGCATGTCCAGTGTTCTGCGCACGACGAGCGGTACCCACGCCATCAACACCAAGCTCCTGGTTCTCACCGAGCCATGGCTTGGCTGCTTCCCCCATTTTACTCTCCTTGATGAAATAGACAAAGAGACCGACCACAATGAGAACGAAAGCGATCGGATAGAGGAAGTGAACGGAATAGTGAAAGACCTGGATACCGATGATCAAGCCCCAGAAATTCATGGTCAACATGGAGATGTTGAAAAATGTGGCTGACGAAAGCCGGAACATGATGGGTGCCAGGGTGTAGAAAATGAAAAGGACGATGGTATATCCGGCGATATAGCCTCCAACCTTGCCATTCCAAGTGGCACCATGGAAAGAACTCCGATCAAAGATAGCGCACTGCACACCGTTGATCCACATACCCCAGAAACCCATCTGGCCAATGACTTCGTACATAGGACGCTTCGAAACCATGAACTCCTCGAACAGGTTGCTGAAGGCGTAGATGGTAGATGCAAGCAGGGCGAATAGATCTCCTTTGACCTTGTCCGACGCGGCATAGTTAGCCCCACGGAGATAATCTGATGCGATGAGAAGACCGAGACCGCCGCAGGCGAGGAAAATTCCGAGATACTGCGTGATGTGGTACCGGACACGCAGGAAGATAAATGAGATGATCACGATCACGATGATTGTCCAGAAACTGAACAGCTCGGCACTCAGAAGCGAGGTGTAGCGATAGGCCAGCACCATGAAGTAGTTTCCCTCAACGTCGAGGAAAGAGAGAATGAAGTACTTCCAGCAGTCGGTGTACAGCATGCGAAACCACTTCTTGAAGCCGTACTTGTAGATAGTGATACTCGTGTACACCAGGTTCAGGAGCACATAGTTCCACAGCGTCTGGAAGGCGGGGATACTGGTTCCTTCATTGGATAGAAGACTGGAAAATGTGGAAGAGCTGATGTTCGCGAGAGCAATAACTTGACTGGACAGGTGGCTTGAGTTAGTGACGGGGGCTTGGTCTGGAATTTATCAAAGGGATCTCACCCTAACAAAATGAGCAGCCAAAAATCGCGAGTGCGCATATAACGGAAAAGTTGTCGAAACCGTCCCTCCTGCGACTCCTGCTGCTGTTCCCCTGGTTGATCCTGAGAACCCATCGCCGGCGACTCAGTCACCGAGTGAAGCTGCTCATTTTTCTCTGTTGGTGGCTGAGGCTGAACCTCGGTGACTGCCGAGGTCTTCTCACTTTCAAAGTAGGTCGACATGGCGAAATGGAAGGACTAAGATAATGGGATTTTGAAATGGTGTCGAAAACGGAACCCAAAAATGCTCGTAAAAAAAAAAAAAAAAAAGCAAGAGCTTTTCGCCAGCAATAGTGAGCGCAAAGCTCCGAAGTCGCTCACTGCCTGTAACAAAGGGCGCAAAGAAGAAAAGAAAAGAAGAAAACTGGAGTAGCGCCGGCGCCTGGTGGGTTTTATAGCAGCGTGGATTCTGGGCTCTAGGCTCTGCCCAGTGACCTCGTAAAAAAAAATCGGTTGACACTGCATGGACTGGTACTAGAAGAAAAATCTTATCTAATCGCTGCGCAGCGGCAAACCCGCACCAATGGTGTTGGAAAATGACATGCGATAACAGCCCTACTAGTCTACAATAGCTTAGCGTGATATCTAGTAGTGGTACCTAGCTCCCTTAGCGGGGTACTTAGTCCGAGTAGTACTCAGTACTTCCATTCCATCATGGAAATTTGATGTAACATGGTCTATTAGCCGATGGGTACTGTCCTTCATTAAATGTCTTATGGCATGTCAGATGATGGATAGAGACTTTACTTATGCTCACAAGGTATTTCGATGACAGTTATGTTATCTCATCTTACTTTTTCGTGTCGACTAGGAGAGGGTGTGTGTACTGTAGGTACTGCTGTACGTACATGTACGTGCCATACACAGAGTCTATAGAGGGTGGGGTTGCAACGAGCGCAGACTGGACGGCAACTGGAGTCGGACCCGCGCGAAGTGGCAACTGCCCCTCTTTACTCTTCAGTCTAGCCAGTGGCCTGATTGCTGTTGGTCATGCTTTCCAAGCTTGCTTCCAACTTTGAACTTGGTCGTTGAATGAATTTGATTCACTCATTTCAAACTTATAACCAAATCACATCTCAACGAATTCTTCAATCGTATAGAGAGGGTCACAAAATGAGGGTTAGAGATCTTGCTTTTTCAAAGAAAGGACAAAGGTATCTTATCAGTGCACGGCAAGGACGCCCACACCCCATGCGGGCATCGTAAATGTGAAGGTGCCATTGCTGGACTTCACTTGATTTTCGGAGGGAACCACCAGATTCTGCTCCAGGTCGGTGTTCGCCGCATCTGGATCACTGTCTGAGACAAGACTGAGTGTTCCAGCCTTCGCTCCCGGTACCGTTACGCTCACGCTCTCGGACTTCTCGCCATAGTTGGCCAGCTTGACATAGTATGTGTCGCCCGAGTTCGAAGCCACCCAGTACACGGGACCGAAGCCAGAATCAGAGGTCACCTCCTTGATAGTGCTTCCGCGGTTCTCGGAGAAGAGCTTCTGAACATAATAGCTCGTACTTCCCCAGGCCATATCAGGGTCCTGGGTGAACGGAATGAGATCCGGCTAGGCGAAATTAGCACCAAGACTATTGCTACTGCTAGAATCACTCACCGTCCACTGGGTGGAATTAACCAGCTGCAATACTGGAGCATATGCTGCCATCTTGACCAGATCACTGTTCCTCTCGAAGCCGATCATGTAGACGGCCTCTGCAACTGAGCTTTTCATGTTGGGCCATGTGATTTCCCAACGCGAGTATTCGCCAATGAAGTAGCCCACAGTACGGTTGATGTTATCAAACTGACCGAACTGGGCTACAAGATTGTCCGGGGTGTTATAATTGTGGTAATCCACCCAGGTGCCCTCAGGCATTTCATCCGGCAAGCAGCTCGAGTCGGCCGTGCTGGAAATGAGCGTCAGGTCCGGATACTTGGCATGGATAGCGTCATAGAATGCTGTGAAGCGCTCGGGATATGAGGCACATCCTCCACCCAAATTGTCTTCATTGCCGATCTCGACCATTGTGAGGCTCCATGGTTGCTCTTGTCCGTGCGAAGCACGGAGGGCGCCGTAAGTGGTACTCTTATCACCTAGGATGTACTATGGCCAGTCAATATAAAATTATAGAAGTCGCAACCATTCAACTTTCGGGGTTCGCATACCTCCAGTTCATTAAGAACATCATCTACATAGGGAGTCAAAGCATCGCCCGTCAAGGGGGTGCCACCACCGGAATCCAAAGCGAATCCAGCCCACACGCCTAGAACTGGCGTGAGACCTAGGTCTTCACACCAGTAGAAATATTCTGCTAGCCCTAAGGCGTCGGTGTTCCAATAATCCCAAGTACCTTGTACAGATTAGATTGACACGGACATCAACATCTGACGGACGATGCACAAACCTTCGCGTCCTGGACGATCTTCCAATGGACCTATGGTCTCATTCCACTTCCATCTATTGTCCACACTGTTTCCTTCAAGATTGTTTCCTCCGGGAAATCTTAAGAAGGATCCCTTGACATCCGCCAGATAGTTGGCAATTTGTGGGCGTAATCCATTCTCCCTATGAGAACGAGCAGTTGAGCTGATCAATCATGTACTGGAGGGGCATTCCACAAACCTCGACTTGTATGTTTTGCCATAAAGAGTTATATAACCGAAATATAAAGAAGAGCCCGCAACAGCCTTGCCATCTACGGTGAGCTCGTACACAACATGGCTGTCTGGAGCTCTCTTGCTTGGGAACTTCACAGACGCTTGCGTGAAGGTCTTCGAGTTGGACTTGTGGGTGAAAGTCTTGGAGCCATACACTGTGCCGGTGCTGTTTCCAAGGAGGCGAACTGTGAATTTGCCTGAGTAGTCACCCTTTATCCAGAAAGAGCTCTCGAACTCGTTTCCATCGACAGGAATGCCCCAGTATCCATCGTTGATGAAGCCGACAGCCCCGGTGGCACCCGATGCGACGTCTAGCCTGAACGAGTGAGGGATTGCCGAACTCAGTGGGTTCTCACTGTCGACAGCAATCGTGCCCTTTCCGACAGCAGTCCATGCAGTGGTACTCGGCGAAGACCCCTGGGGACCAGGATTCTGCAGCATCTGGCCATGAATACCTCCATCTCCGGAGTGATTGATGTCCTGAAAGTAGCTTATCAGATGGCATTTCATCGCCAAGCAATGCAATTTGATCATACCTCGAACATGAACCCGTACAGGAGTGGACTAGAAGCATTGCCTCCCGCCTTGTTCACAACCAAAGAAAGACTGCATGCTTGCTGAACCAAGGAGAAGAATAAAGGAAGAACGGCGATGCCTCGAAGGCCCGAAAATACCACCATCTTGCAGCCTGCAAAGGATGGTTCTGATGCCGTTGTTTGAGGGGAATAGCATAGTGTCTTTATATGTTCCCAAGCTGTGATATGGCCAAGCGATCTACTCTCAAAGGGGAAGGAAACGGTGGATTTGAAGTCAGATGAGGGCAAACAGAGGATGAGGGGTTGGGAGACCAATGTGGAGATGCTGGGTCTGGGAAGCAAGACAAGCAGCAGATCGAAGGTCGACATTGTGAAGCGAGATCGTGACTGAGATTTAGCCTCTGCCGACATAACCCCGACAACTGGCAGTCATAATTGGCAGGTAGTCTTAGGGTGAACGTCTTGGCCAACCGTACGATACGTCGATCGATGCCTTCCTTGAATTGTACACCTGCATGCTTCTACTGGCCTGTGAGGACTAGGTACATGTTTTGATGCATTATTCCAGGCTGGGGGACACTGTCTTTCCTGTCTCCTCGGAATTGTCCGAGGATCTTAGTCGTGTAGTAGGACAACAAGCTTTGTGGCTACGGGAATACCCTCAAAAAAGAGAGAAGGATTCAATCGAAGCCGTTTGACTGAAATTGAGCCAGGCAGCGACTTCGAACACGAAGACAACTTCGAGGATCAGGGCAATATACTCATACTTCTTGGCTCTGGATATGGAAATTGGGACTAAGGTAGCATGACGTCGACCGTGCCCATTTCCCCCTCTTTTCTCTCTTCTCAATTACCGAGCAGGGTAAAACCCCGGTGGAACCCCCGATCAGTCTAATATCTGAGATACTCAGCAGATGCAATGGCACACTCGACTCGACTTTCCTTGGCCTACTACGCATAATCAAGACAGAACACTCGGGCCCGATTTGTTCTTGGTACCAACCATGATGATGCCACTTTGAGCTGAATGAAGTCTACCGCATGGAACCGCTTGCGGTTTATGGGCGTGCCGTTGGCCCCTGCCTACTACCCCGCACGGCATCGACAGGAGAGACTGGGTACCATTCAGTGTAATTACCGGCCATTTTCTGCGAACAACCTGCAAGGTACACCCTGAACCACCCGCCTCGCTGGCCTATATACTTCTTTGAGGTGGTCTACGGTTTAGGTATGTGCATGAAAGGTGCTTTGTTGTGTGTGGTCTGGCTTTTTCCATTTGGGCCCGAGGACGGTATTGATCATGTACTTAGCGTCGTCCACAATCATTGATGTGTATTCCCCTTCTCTGGTTGCCTTCTTGACAATCATTGATGCTCGTGGATGCTGGTCGTGCTTAGTATGTCATAACTAATAATATGTTACACATTTATGAGGTCATAAAGTATCAACTCCTCGATGGTCTAACGGTCATGATTTCCGCTTGTCAATCCCGCTCGGGAACAAGCGCGGGAGACCTGGGTTCGACTCCCAGTCGGGGAGGATTACCTTTTTGACTCAATCCTTTTCTTTTGGAAGATCAAGACCTTTCTTTTTCACCTTTGCCATAAGCCTGCTTTATTGATCGCCTTGCACCTTGCAAACCCCTATCAGGAACTGTACTCACGCACTGAATCGATCCGGTATGAGTAACTTATTATTTAGTCCTTCTCAGGTTGGGATCATCTCCTTCTTGGCATTCTTCATTCTTTCATCATTGCGCCATCACTCCTGCTTGTTTGGTTCTACACACCCGACTCACTATTTACAGCATCCTTTTTGCAATATCTTCTCATCTTCTCAAGACTTCAGTATCCGTCACGCCTCCTCCATTTCTTCTTCAACTGGCATGTTGATGATCATGACGTAGAGGATATTCTCAAACCTCATTAACATCACCCCCCCGTTTAGATATGTTGAGGCATGATAAGCCGGCATCTCACTTTTTGCAGTACTAGCTCTGAATCTCGCCGATTTGTCTAACTCCCAGAGACCCAACCTCCCGCGGCACCCGAAGCATCGGACTGCGCTCAGAAACACCACTGGGATACGAAGAACCGTTGGAAGATCCACTTTGCAGTTCCTGACCCCCTCCTGACTGATGGGATGGGATGCACGAGCGTACTTCGACCTCTCGAGTGGGCCCAGAGCCATGGTAGGCTGCCTGCGATCCTGAACCGAATCCAGACTGCTGCCTCTCAATCTCCCTCCAAGCCTTGCTGTTCGGATTTGCTCGCCCGTGATCTTTCCGCAACCGACCGAGCCCAGCACCGATCCACTGCTGGCTGCATGGCCCGGATCAGCGTATCGAGAGGCAAACCGAGGCTTTGGTCCCTGGCCCAAAGCATAATCGGGGTTATCAATCATCTGTCAGCTTTGGGTTAGCCTAACGAGCGCGCAGCTAGCATTCAAGTGCTAGAGAACAGTGGGAAGGTGCAATCCCCGCCGTGAGGCCCTTGACTACTGTGTCTCTGGGCCCACAGGCTCGGCCGATAGTAAACAGACAGATCAACACGGTATGTTTTAATCAAAAGCCTTTCATTCGTATTACGTTTAATAATCTAGATCTACTTTATATCCGGTATCCAGCTCACTACACCAAACGCCTGCGAAGTGGGTAAGTGACTTAAAATGACTTATCAGCAGATAAGAAGAATTCTATGCAGGAACATTGTTCATCTGGCTCGTCGGATGATATTCCGAGAAGCTCTCGGGCCAGAGGAACATCTTATCCTCCTTCGAAGGAGTTGCAGCAACAAACTGGGGAATCTGTGACAGATTAGCATCAACAAGCGCCATGAAAATGGCCCGCCAAATATATCATTCCAACTTACAGCTTGCCTGCTGGAGATGCGCCGCCACATGTTGGCGCGAGGGTTGAATCGGGCGGGTTTGCCCACGCCGCCGGTTTTCTGCTGATCCTCCTTCATGATGGCTTGGACTTCTCTCTTGACATCCGCAAAGGAGTCGAAACCGATATAGGGGATCTTGTTTTCGATGCAGTATTCTTCCAGACGTAAGCCCTTCCGGGCAAAGAGAACGTCTGCCTCCCGCGCAGCCGGAAGATCAGAGACACCGTCTCCGATGAAAATAATAAGGGGGATCTCCCCATCCAAGGCACTTTCTGCCGCTTGAGCGCGGCCCTCTTTGACGGATAGCGCTTTGTCATGGCCAAGCTCGGTGTCGTGCCGCCATATGGGCTTCCATTCGGACCCATCGGATCTGATTTCCGCGTCATTGGCGACAATCTGAATACGGGAAGCCTGGACAAGCCATGCATTAATGATGCGAAGAAACCCAGGGACCACCGTCGGGGATACCATACCTCTTGCTGTCCAAGGAAAGTGTCCAGCACTTTGCGGAGGATTGGCTTAAGCCCCGCGCTGATAACGTTGAAGTCGATGTCGTTGGCCACGCAGAATTGGTGGAATTCCTGGAAGCCGGGGTCGATGTCTAACTCCTTCTCCATGATCTGGAAACCATCTTCGAAAGGGACTCGGAGTGAGCCCCACATCTCCTCCGAGACGTCTCGAAATGAGCGCTCGCCCGACTTGATCTGTTCGTCGAGCAGCCGACGGCGCTCTTCGCCGCAGCCTAGGTTATCGAACAGGACATGGCCCGTGTCCTGCATGAAGATGGTGCCATCGAAGTCTATAGAAGGCGGAGTTATTAGCCGCTAGGGTGGGGAGGATCCGCAGGGGCGTTCCTGGATTCTTACCTGAAAAGCAAACGATTTTTCTGGTTGTGGGCGACATACTGGGCTTGAGTGAGATTCCAAGTGGTTTGATGGAAGGGTGATGTATGATTTGAAGGCACCATCAGCCCGGCGATGGGCTCAGTGAAATAACTTTCCCACGCTGAGGGAGGGCGACCCGTGGCGACGCAAAACCGGAATGAATCCAATGACGTACCCACGGAAAATAATACCTACGAGCGCTCGGTTATGAGGGAGGAGGGGTGGATGATTAGTTAACCGTGCTGAGGAGAATGGGGGCCCGGGGGCGACCCATCGTCCCCGAGGGGTGGGTGCAAGTGGAGCCTAAAGGGACCTGACGGTTTGCCCACATTGAAAGAAAGCAATTTCAGCCATTGTTGCTGGCTGCAGAAGACTGGACCCGATCGGCATCCCGAGGGGCTGGAATTTGTGGAAATTGTGGAAACGGTGGAAACGGTGGAACTTTTGGGTGAACGCACTTTCTTCAATCTGCACTCTAACGTCATCGTCTTAGTTGAGCGAGGCAACAAGGAGAAGAAGGGAAGTGACATAACCCATTCGTTCATACTACATGCCGTTTTCATGTGGCTTTTGCCGGTGCAGTGGGTGCTAAGTTGACTCGAGCTCTTGTGCTTGGCTGCATATACGGACATGGCTGGCTCTCACTGCAATGGCTCCAGCCAAAACAATTCAATTGCAATCAGCCACCCACGCATATACAGGGTACTCGATGATTGGGCTCTGTCCCTACGGAGTACATTGGCATTGTTTTCCGCCGAGTGGAAGGGGGGGAAAAGGGCAAGAGAGGTAGAAGACCTAATGAATCTAGCCCGGCTACCGCCCGGCTCTCCAGTCTCACCGTCACGGCTGGTTCCGGATGGAGATTTCCCGCCCCACCCGATGATGACATTCTCCGTTTCCCTTCTTTCCGTTTCTCACGATCGCTTTCTGCCTTTCCTCCTTCCTCCCTTTTCCTGAGATATGCATGTTTTACACTTTTCGTGCTACACCATGATATCAAAGCGCAGCGCGATGGAATCACGAGGAGCATTATCATTCCCATCCGCCCCTCGAATACACCGCTCAACTTCGGCACGAGTCGCACGACAGTGATTACATTACAGCAGCCGGGTGGCTTGGGCAACAACCAGTTATATGCCCTTGGCTTAGCCGCTATCCATGTTCGCGCGCATGACGCTCGGTCGGATTAATACCAATTTCGAGATTGCTTGGGCAAGCGGTCGGTATTCTGAAGGAGACATACAATCTTTCGGACTTAGCCTTTCATCCAAGTCCCCTGTCACAATGCTAGAGGTAAGGTCGACCAATCTGGAAAGCAGACTGAATCCAGATCCCAGAGCATATCGCCTCTAAATGCCTCAATGAACTCCTCATCACTTAGCTTCTCAGCCTGCGTGTTATCGGCCTCCATGCTCGCTACATCTACCGCAGGAATCTGTGCGGCTTGATGAACACGGCGCATGCTCAATGCCTTCTCTCGCAGCCTGCGTAGAGCATTCCATTTAGGCCCAGGACTGGGTCTGGAAGGAAGTTCAGTCATGCCGAATGACTTGTTCACCAGCTCCCAAGCTCGGTCTGCCCCGGGCACGTCCGGACGCACGTAGAGATGCCACAGCGTGTAGGTAAGCAAGTGATATTGGGGATACGTGGTGAAATGCCACTGGTAACTGTTGAGGAGCTCGTCCTCTTTCAACTCTATGCCCAGAGACAGGGTGTCACACGCCAGTGCAAATGTTTCCTCCACCGCACGAGCAGCGGACTCTTCCGCACCTAGTCTTTTCAGGTATTGTTGCCGGATGAAAACGCCGAGTTTTCCTAGAAGAACTTGGCCCAGCAAAATGGCAGCCTTCTGCAGCGGAATGTTGGGATCGCAATACTTCAGGTACTTCCCTTCAATTCTTTCTCTTACATGCTCCAACAGTTGTTCCAAGCTGTCCGTGGGGCTCTGGCTGTTAAGGATCCCTAAGGATATTCGAGAGGCTTGTTGGAGTGCTTCGTTGAGCTCTGCGGTAATTAGGAAAAATGTCATTTCGGTCCATCCCTCTCGAGGCACTGGGGCAACATCCGTTTCTGCGCAAATATCTTTGTCGTCAGCATTCAAGGGTAGCTTCGTATCGCATGAATTCTCCACCCAACCAGTCGAAAGCCCATGATCTTCAGCGACCCGATTGTCGGACCCGCAGATTTGCCACCATAATCGTCGACGAAGCTCACATTCCAGCGGCGTGAGCTTGAAATGCTCCGGGTCTCGATGAAGCCCAATAGACTGGGCGCTGCGGATGAGCAGGCCATTGAGAGCCCAACCGGAACGACCACCACTATGATTCCGACGCCATCTCTGGAAAGTGTCAGTATGGTATAATCGGCTAGGCGTGTACGCGGAAGGTCACCAGGTAGATCGTCATCGCCTGTAAAGTGGTAATAGTGGGCGAATCCAGAAACGCTGCCATATGAAGAGAAACCTCTAGTGCTCGCTGAAATCGATTGAGCGCAGACTGCCGGTCCTGGTTTAAGATCAGGATAGTATCCGGAGAAGGTAGACTGGTGACGGCGGCGAAGTAGATTGCGAAAAGAAGCGCGCTCGTGCCTGCGGGTACTTGATTCGGGCTGTTGATGGCCGCGAAAATACAAGAGATAACGCTAGGAATATGGAGAAGCTTGAGAAGGGGGTCGACATTATTCAGGTAGACCTGCCACAGCTGCGTTGCCTGTCTGCGCGACGGACTTCGGCAGTACGAGTCCGGCGTGGGATCTGAGATCAGGCCATCGAACCCGCATGTATCGGATGGCCGCTGACTACTTGCATTGGTACTTCCAGGGCTGCTAATAGCCGATCGAATGTCGTTATCCTGTTGGTCAGGAGAGTCAGTTCCGGGATAGCTCATTTGTGAACCAAGTCAGCACTACTAGCCTTCTCAAGCACGTGCGCAAAGAGGACCTCATCTATGTATCGCGTAGAGGCACCATCCTCGACCAGGAACCCTTCTGCTGGCGGCACTCCAGGCTGCACAGGTTGACCGGCCCTGGTCCTGTTGGATACACCTCCAGCATCCCGTACAGAGGAATGTCTCCTCCAATCATCCCTGCTCTCCACGTCTGGGTTTCCGGGTGGAGGCGAAGAGGAAAGGTCTACCGAGACGCTCGCGCCTCGTCGATACCTCAGCTGTCGAATCATGGCATCCAAATGAGACAGTCGCTCTGAAAGTTGGGCCGTCAATGTGCGGCTGCGCGGCTGCTTTGGGGCCCTCCCACGGCCCGGTGGATAGACACACTCATGCTCTGCGCGCGCACAGTGGGCGCATGGTCGCTGCCTGTCGCATTTGACTTTCCGTCTTCGGCACGAAGCGCAGCTGCGCGTATAAGCAGAGATTGGCCCCGAAGGGCGGCTTCGATGCCGCGAGGGGATGGAGACATCCGTCGGACTGGTGGACGCTTCAGCGGCGTTCATGATGCCTCCCGCGCGCGCGCCGCCGCCTTGCAATCCACGACGGCTCGCTCGGTACTCGAAAAACATGCGACACTGGCAATTGCGCGAGAAAATTCCAATCGCAGTCTGATACTCATTCCATCGGGCTGCCTTCTGTCCAATTCTAAGAGGCTCTTGAGGACTACCCCGTGAGTTCCAGGACGAAGATGACATGCCGGTGGCCAACTTAGTTAGCGCATGGTAAGCTATAACTTGTGGTTGTGAGGAACCTCGCGCCAAGCCGCATAAGCTTATGCGCGCCGCGAGCGCCGATAGTCACGTTTTGCCACGGAGGGGTGACAGTGCAGGGAACAATACCACTTATACATCCGTATACACCGGGTATATTGTAACTAGTCATGAACTGTGAGATAAGTCAAACAGGTTTCGTTTTTGTTTCTGTCACAGACGAAAGCGCAGGAAACTCCCGTCTTCTTGTTAGTGCTGGCAGATATGGATCGCTAACATGGCCACAGCGCACTCTACAAGGTAAGATACGGTGTGTACGTTACATACGTGTACTGTACTGTATGTATAGCTAGACAGCATGTATGTACTGTACTCCGTACTGTACTCCGTACTGTTCCCTGTACTGGACACGACTACGTATGCCTGGAACAATGGAAACTTTTACCTCGGCTGCCAACAGCGTCCGTCCCCACATCAGGATAATCTGGATAATCTGAAAGAGAAATCTCGAACGCAAGCAAAGAACATTCCGGCCCATCAGAGATTTGTTGAATGTCAAGTGGTCAATAATAATAACAACAATAATAGCAATAATGTTGCTGATCAGCCGAGGTTCGAAGACAGGAGGAGCCGACTAACAGGCTTGAAACAAGCTTGGTTGTAGGGTTTAGTCTGTCTCTGCCTCCACTCAACCTCGGATATTTCTCCTTTTTCTCTCTTTTTATCGTCAGAGGACGAGTCACGACAGTGCGTACTGTACAATCTCCAACCAATCAGTCAATGGAACTGATTCTGTCTGCGAGTCTGCGACATTTATCGAGGTTAACCCTCGGTGGAGAATAAAACTCAAGCCTTTCCCGGGCCACTTCCGCTTGAGGCGTTTGAGGCGTTTGGGGATCTCAAAACAGTCTGCCTAAACTACAATACTACACATGCAATGGTGCCACCCCTTGGTCCAGAGTCCAAAATTGTTGTTTTTATTTATGTACATGCAAATCTGAGTCGGTGTGAGACTATAGCCTGTCTCAGAAACAAAAGATCTCATCGCCTATCTTAGAAATCGCTCCTGGTTTCCGGAACCCCATCGCCACCAGCGTCTTCTTGCAGGCACTGACCATTGGCGGAGGGCCACATAACAGGATTTTGGTATCGGGCGATGGCGACGGTAGACGCTCGCTGAGCACCGCTTGGGTCACGTAACCGGTGCCATACTGCCACGCCTCAGGCGCGGTGTCAAGCATGTACCAGAGCTTGAAATTCTTAGGATACTTGCGGGCGAAGTCTTCCAGCTCCTCGCGCAGTAGGATGTCATGCTCGGTACGGTTCGCGTAAATGAGGCTGATCTCCGTAGTGTCGCGGTCGTCCTCGCAAATGGCGCGGATCAATTGGTACATCGGGGTGATGCCAGTTCCTCCGGCCACCATCCCGATCTTAGTGCACAGTCCCCTGCTATATCGCATGGATCCCTTGGGCCCTCGAAACTCAACCTCGTCGCCCACCTCGAGCTTGGCAAGGTATTGCCCGCTCAAAAGCCCATCTGGATAGCATCGGACGAGCAGCTCGAGGCGGCCCACGTCCAGATTGTTCGACACCGGCGTGTACGATCGGCTGACGGTGGTGTCGTTGACAACCGCTCGAATGGCAACGTGCTGTCCGATCGGAAGACCGATGACTCCTTTCTGGTCAGGTAATGCGAAAACAAAGCGGTATACATTTGATGCCAATTCATCCTTCCGCACCAACGGCAGGCGCTGGAATTCCTTGGCGTCAAGAAAGCCCTTGGCCAAGTGGGGGTCAGCTCTGGGGCGTTTCCGCGCCTTGATGCGAGGAGGGTATCGGAGGAAGCCCGAGTCGATTTGGGTGAACTTTGCAGCCTGCTGCGCGACCAGGCTGCCCAGCAGCGCGCAGACAGCTGTCGCCATGATGAACCCGTGGGCAAACTCCCCGCCCGGGAGTCTGGACACATTGAGCTTAGAAGGGACAATTTGGCCCAAAGCCTTCCGCATATCTATGGCGCCCAGGTTGCTTCGATTGACGGTATACAGTAGAGCTGTCGCCGTACCCAATGCACCGGCAATTGCACCCATTGATCGAGCTGAGGATGAACTTGGCGGTGTTGTCTTCTCGGATTTTTGAGGGATGACACGAACAGCTTTCGGAGATACATATTTTTTGGCGTCTTTCAAGGTGCCGATCAGATACTCTTGCAGAATATCGCGCGAATCCTCGGAATGGCCAACATCTTCGAAATCGGCGGTGGCATCTGTGCCTGCGGTCTCTAGAAGGACCTCCGCACCTCCCGGATGGTCTTGGAGATAGTTCGTGACGTCGAATACTAATGAATCGTCAGTGTCTAGATCTCTTCCAGGGTCACCACAACGTGTCATACCTTGTCCGTGAACGACGATCCAGATATCATCCTTTTTGTTGTGAGTTGCCACCTCGGCCAAGGAATATTCGGGCAGCTGGACATCCGCTAGCATCTGAGCCGATGACTCTGATGGTATAGAATGTTCCATTGTCAATGATGTCTCTGTATTCAAGAAGGGATTCAAGTTAGTTCAGGGAAAATTTCCTGACTCCAGGTCGCGGGATAAATGCCGCGCAATATAACATGGTTGCCAGCAGTAGCATAGCACAGCATAAACCGACAATGCGACTACTCTGATTGCGCGACTTCTTTTCCCTTCCCTGTCTCTTTTCCCTTTTTTTTTTTTTTTTTTTTTTTTTTTTTCT
>KZ825496.1:24334-141561 GCA_003184685.1 Aspergillus indologenus CBS 114.80 | reverse complement strand
TTTTCCCTTTTTTTTTTTTTTTTTTTTTCTTTTTTTCTCTCTCCCTTTTTCCTTCTAATTATTTTTCTCTCAGGACAATTGGAAGGGGAGTAGGGGAAAGGGATCCAGTCGGCCCACTTGCGTCGGAGATTGTAATTTGGAAGTTGTTGCAGCGGCCGGTTTGCCGAGTGAGCAGCGTAATTCTGTAGGGCGAACTATGCCGGTTTGTGCCCCTTTGTGGAAATGCTGGGAAGCCGATGTTCGATTATGCTTAAGACCGAAGCATAATCGTAGTTTTCATGTACTGTACTTAGAACGCATATGTATTTGCGGTGGGCCCCGAGATGACGATCGCTTCCTGTCTTGAATTCTTCCAACGTTGCGGGTTGACTTGCCGAGGCAGGCCGTCAGGCCACCGATGGATCGATCCTATCCTCCCCGTTAGTTCTGTCTGTCTCTGTGTATGGGAAATATCTACACACTATGGAGTAACTTATGTGGATTCGTCTTCCTGGTCAACATGGCCGCGCTTGTTTTGATTTGTCCGGCGCATGGTCCAAACGGAGACTGCGTCGCATCGATTCTCGATCCTGTATAACGCGTATAAAGCGGCATGGGACTGCCGGATTGCCCATCTATCTCTTCACTGCATCGTCACCCTTAACCGGTAAACATGCCAACCAAACAATTTTACCTGTTGGGTGAGCCCATTGCCACTGCCAGGGAGATTGAGGTGGACTCAGCCCTTGATTTCGGAGACCTTCAGCATCTTCTCGCTGCGCATTTCGCCATTGTTGATCCCAATGGTATTTAAACCCCCCCCCCTCCCCCCCCTCCCTTCCCCTTCCTTCTGCCTCTGCCTGGATTTTAGGCTCTCCTGTGAAGGTAAACTGAAAAACGACAGGCATCGGACTACAGACCGAGGACGCCATTTTTCACGGAACCTCTGAGGTGTGCTCATCGGAAGTCCCGATCAGCATCACCATCGATGGGAAGCCGGTCAGAGAAATCCCCGGACCCCAGGGGATCCCGATCTTCGGCAACTTCTTTCAGATCTATCCCGACCATCTTGGAAACCACCAGCGCCTGTTCGAGCAGTATGGACCGATCTTTCAAACCAGCAGCATGGGCCGCACGACCTACCACACCAATGACCCGGCCCTGAGCGCCATCATCTTCTCGGAGAGCGACTTCTTCACCAAAAAGATCAACGAGGCGCACCCGCTGTACCCCATCAAGAACACCGAGGCCGGTGTCTTCCTCGCCGACACCGATAGCCCGACGTGGCATGTCGCCCACAAGTTCCTCCCGCCGGCCTTCGGTCCCAAGGCGGTGCGGCACTACGCGCCCACCATGCAGCGCACCGTGGAGGACGCATTCAAGGTGTTCGACGCCTTCGACGAGGCGGACGAGGCATGGAACGTGTACCAGTACATGCTCAAGCTCGGCTCGCAGGCGGTGGGCAAGCTGGTCCTGGGCATCGACTTCCAGCACTTCTCCTCGGCCACGGCCCCGCCCCACGAGCTGATCCTCCTGATTGCCGAGTCCCTGGAGCTCAACAAGAAGGTGAGTGCCCGCGGCGATTGGTACTCGAAGCTACCCTTCGGGGACCCCAAGCGCTTGCGGGACATCCGCGGCCGGGTCTTCGAGCTGATCGACGAGTCGATCCAAAATGCGAGCCGCGGCGGCGTCCATGATCTCCCACTGCAGGAAGCGGCCCTGCAGGCGGACAACATGATCGATTACGCGATCCGTGCGACCGACAACAAGGGCGAAAAGCTGCCCAAGACTTCTCTGATGCAGGCCTTGCTCGTGGCCACTGGCGCCGGCTTCACCACCACCAGCTCCCTGCTGTCATGGCTGATCTATTCGTTGGTGACCTATCCCGGCATGCAAGAGAGACTCCTCCAGGAGCTGGTCGACCACGGTATCACCGAGGATACCCAGCTCACCGCCGACATCACGGATCAACTCACATTCATGGATAAGTTCATCAAAGAAACCCAAAGACGCCACAATCCATCGTTCCAGGTAGGAGAGTTGTCTCATGCTTCCCGTTGAGGACCCTGACCAATAGGTCACTAACGTGCTTTTCTACGCAGCCTGCGCGGACCGCCAAGGTTGATATGATCTTGCCGGGGGGTTACAAACTCCCCGAAGACGCGGTTGTTGTCGGGGCATTGCACCATCTACACAATAACTCCAATGTTTGGGACAATCCCACTCGGTTCGATCCGGACCGCTGGGACACGGAGGCCGTGAAGAACCGGCATAAAACCGCATACATCCCTTTCGCAACCGGCCCCCGTATGTGTATTGGTTTCAACTTTGCACTTCAGGAGGTGAAAATATTCCTGCCGAAGCTTCTGTACCGATACAAGTTCACCCGAGAGGGGGATTCGACGGTAGAATACGACCCAATGTTCCAGCTCATCAGGCCGAATAACCTATACGTGAGAGCGGAGCGGCGGGTGAAATGGCCTCCAAAGTCGGACTTTAAGCCGACAGCTTCATTGTAGTCAGTTCCAACGTCTTCAGGGCCCTGACGATCTTGTACATATTACCATTCTGAGAAACATCTTCTTTTCCCTCAGCTCGTGTGCTCTCTCTTTCTCTTAGTGTGATACTATCTCTCCTGCGCATATTGATCTTCAGTGCACTGGTAGCCTGGCACAAACTTTAGTCCTAGCCAGCTATCCTTAAACAGTGAGCATCCATATATAGGAGTAAGAAGCGCTAAGCACACATATCAGCAACCAGCCGAACCTCACAATCAGTACAAAGGAGTCCAACGCTCGCAGCATGTACCGATGCTTCAACGGATACCCCGCATACGTTTCACGACTCGATCCTTGACTTAACAGGCACCAAGAAGAACTGAGAGAGGTAGACAAGCTTCTTGAGAAACAGGTAAGTCTCAGCGTACCGGAAAATAAACCATGCCATGACTGAGGCCATACATAACAAGAAGTTGATAGAAAGACCACTACACGCTAAGTTTTCCTCCATGAAAACTTAACCTTCCTTTCTCTCTTATCAACCACAGGAGAGGCCAAGAGGCTGCTGAGCCTTACCATTTTGAAGCACCTTGTGCCTCTTGATTCTGTGTTACCTTATGTCAAGATTCAGCATTGTTGCTGAGCGGGCGGACCTATACATGGCCATGGTACTAGTGCAAGATGCTGTTCATGATTTTCTTAGGTGCTGTACTATCCTCTCCTGTAGCGTACAAGGGATACACGATGACAAGTGATAAGTCTGCTATATTCACAGAGGAGGAGTGAAGCAATGTGATGTATTCAATATCGGGACATGTGTCCTTCGGACCTAAATCTGCAGTTACAGTACAGCAAGGGTGACATCGCCTGCAGTCTCACAGACTAACGACCATATCCATGTATATTTAATCACTAAGTATGTGAAAGCAGTCGTAGAGGACAAGATACACCTCGATCAGCTCGGTGCAGTTGATTTACCGGCCTACTGGGGGCCTTGCGATTTCTCGGTCTCCAGTCGGCCGATCACCTCAATACCGACACTCGAAAGTCCTACACGGGCTATAGCATCATTTTGAATGCAGGATCTCGGTCATCATGGCATCCGGCGTACTGTGCATACTTACCTTGTGCCTTGTCCCGGTTGATCTTGGCACAGTATAAAACATTGAAAAAGATCCTGCGGCTCCATATCAGCTCCGTGCAAGCATCCCTTGGGGACATCCACCATCTAGTCGCTCAACTCACATGAACCATGCAAACACCAACAGTCCCATGATTACTGTGTGTCCTCGATGATACTGGGATTTGTCTTGGTCGGGGTAATTGAAAGCTGCCTTATTATAAGCGCGGTTCCAGTTACTGCTGTGGCTACACAAGGAGAGAAACCTACTAGCAAGAAGCCCTCCACAGTTGGCAATAGTTAGCTGCATGGCAGACGTGGTGGCACGCTTATAATGTCCTGCAGAGTTGTTTGAATTCCAGACCAAGATGCATGGTACACTGCTATACAACCCAGTAGCCATAAGACAGGTCATTGCATACTTGGCTGATGGCGAGAGAATATTGGCAATCGCTCCGTAGCCAGCTATGGCAATCGGTAATGTGAAAAGCATCACGACTCCGCGTAGCTGCAACCGGTCCGATACCACAGCCACAACCACTAAGCACGGTTTAGCTTTGTGGTAGATACCGAAAGATGAATTGCTCAGAGACTCACCGGTCACAACAGTGGCAACAGCATATGGTATCACGGTCCAGAATTGAACTTGGTTTGGATCTCGGGCAAAACCACTTTCTTCAATGATGGTTGGAAGCTAGACGTTGTAGCATGCTGCATTAGCCCTAGTAGAGGAGAGCCGAGAACGTAGGTCACTTACAAACAATCCGAATGAGTACAGCCCTGACAAGATTGAGAAGTAGGCTGTGGCAGACAACCACATTCGCGGGTCTAGAAGCCCTCGTCGCACCTCAGTCCACTTGAGAGTCTCCCGCTCATCCTCCGTCGTCCTGATCTCAAGAGTCAGTTCGTCCAGGTGGGTAGGTATTCTGGCTTGTAGAATGGAAAAGAACAGCTCTGACTTACGCGTACTCAACTGAGGGGGTGTCAAGCATGACTCTTTCGAGAGCAAATGCTCGTTCCTCTGGAGTCAAGAAGAATGCCGTCTCCAGACTGTTTGGCAGCAGAAAATAGCTCAGCCCGCCGACAGAAAATGTCTTTGCTCCATATTAGACGAAACACCAACTCACTGCCGTGCGTGGTACAGTAAAACTCACCAGTAAACCCTCGATGATCATGATCCAGCGCCATCCTTCAAGCCCCCCTCGAGGGCCAATCTGGGCTAGTCCACGCGCTAAAAGGCCTTCATCTTGTTAGTTACAGCTCCTGCAGAACTCCAAGGATCAAATGTCTCTCAACCAATTTCGTCCCACAGTTGGTTTACTCACCTCCAAAAGCCCCTGACAGGGATGCGGCTGTATAGAAAACTCCGATGCGCAAAGCCAAATCATTTCGTCGGTAGAAGAATGACAGGTACAAGACCTCGAGCCGGAATCAGTCAGTCAGCTCCAGAGAAAGACAAGCCTAATCAGAACCCACGATTCCCGGAAGTAATCCGCCTTCGGCAATTCCCAAGAGGGCTCGGACAACGACGAAGCCAGCAAAGTTGCGCACGAAACCCAAGCACATTGTGAATATGCCCCAGATCATCGTTAGAAAAGGCAGCCAAACCTTGGGCGAGGCCTTTCTGATGACCAGGTTACTGGGGAGCTCGCTGGTCGACGTTTCACAGAACGTAACCGAATTAGTACCAGAAGTGCGAAGGGGCTCACAAGGTGAAGCCAAGGGTAGCCACCAGGGGGAGAAGAACAAAGCTGATGGTGTATCTGGCTTGTCTCACCTGCAGATGTACATGATGTAGAAAACCGTCAGACCAATATCATACTGATGACCGGTGATGTTGATATCGTCCTCCAGGCCCAGGATCTTGGCGTTGCCTACATTGGTTCGATCGAGAAAAGAACAGAGGAAGAGGCCAGATAGAGTCGGCAGGAGCCTAAAAGAAAACGCATTGGTGGTCATGGAAAACGTGGACGATGAATTCTTGGCTCTACCTGCAGTCCATCTTGAACAAGAGATTCCGTACCCATCGCTGATGTTCTTCGTCGTCGTCGTCACGGCCTGGTTCCACGCAAAGTTCCTGCTTGGCGGATTCGTGGTTCTTGCTTTGCAACTGGAGAGGATCCATGTTCTGCATACCACTTTCGGGTGTTGGACTCATGGATTCTGGTGCATGAAGCGATAGTTTAGCAACAGTCCCAGTCAGAAGAGTAGCGAGCGTGGATTGAGATCAGTCAGGGAGGGAGGAAGCGATCGGAAGCAATCAGACTGCTGGCTGTGAGAAGGGGGGGACTCATGCAAGGGGAGTTACTGGTAGTAGTAGTAGATACTCCATTGAGCAAGCAGGCATCTCCAGATTAAGAAAGGACCTACCAAGTGAAATGCCAGGTAGGGTAGGTACTACCTAGGGCCCGGGTACCAGGTACCTACTAGGTAGTACGTATTTAGTGCCTAAAGGAAGGAACGCATCTAACCCCCACCCCCACCCCTAGTCCTCTTTTCCCCGCACTCTTTGCGATTGTTTCTTCCCCGGATTTGGTTGCTGCAAGTGCGATCATGGATCATGGACGGATCCGCCTCGGCATGCAAATCTAGTTACGCACGACGGTTTTTTTTTTTTTTTTTTCACGCCGAAACTTATGTATATACAACTGGAGCTTGAACGTACAGTACAATAATCTAAGACTCGGACGCACTACCAATGACCCATTACTCCATGATCTCCAGATGATCTGCGACCGCAAAGCTCGCTCCGGTCTTACTTTGCACTTCCTCAACTTCCACTCCCGGAGCAAGTTCCGTCAGCAGAAGCTCCCCTTTCGTCCGATCCACTTGAAACACACACTAACCACGCCCATTAGCTATCTAGAGTCCCAGGAGCCGTAGATTTGCGAGCTTACCAGGTCTGTGATAATCGTACTAACGCAGTTTGCTCCCGTCAGAGGGAGACTGCATTGAGATACGATCTTGGGCGATCCGTCCTTTGCTGTATGATTGGTAGCTACCACAATTTTGGTTTGATCGGGATTGGAAATCAAATCCATGGCCCCTCCCATCCCCTTGAAAACTTTACCGGGGATCATGTAATTTGCCAGATCGCCGTTGGCACCGACTTGTAGAGCCTTGAAATGAGAGCGTCAGTCCGAGATATTCTGCCAACGATAGGCGAGAGTAGTCAACACATACTCCTAGAATAGAGACATCCACATGGCCCCCACGGATCATGCCGAACGACTCGGTGCTATCAAAGGTGGCAGCTCCCGGAACTAGGGTAACTGTCTCTTTTCCGGCATTGATAATGTCCCTAGGAAGAGCCGGGTGAGAAATCCGAACGTGAGCAGCTTGTAGGTATCGGGAGTCAACCACTTACGGATCCACTTCTTCCTCTGTGGGATAGGGGCCCTGTGGAAGCAGTTAGTCATCTTAGATCTGAAGGTGTAGTTGAAAGAGATCTCTTACCATGCCGAGAATACCGTTTTCGGACTGTACCCAGACTTTCACATCACGCGGCAGAAATGAGGGAGCAAGGGTCGGGATTCCTTCAATTTCATGAGTATACTTGTAGTGAGACATATTGTGTCATACCACCTACCAACTCCCAGATTCACATAGTAACCCTGCTTGAGCTCCTTGGCAGCTCTCCTGGCGATGCGATTTCTTTGGGTCATTGCTGCATCCTTAACAGCTGCAACGGCGCCTTCATCATCGCTTGATCTCAGTTTCTTAATTTCTATGTGCTTTTCTTCAGTAGCGGGGACAATCCGATCAACGAAAATCCCCGGAAGATCGACGTCATTGGGGTCAATCGAGCCCACGGGTACGATGTTCTCTGCTTCGACTATCGTGAGGGTAGCTGCCTTTGCCATGATCGGACCAAAGGCCTTGGTAGTATACCTACAATTGTTCTGAGGTTAAGTATATAAAGTGCATCTGGGGGGGCGGGGGGCAATCGTGGTGCATGATCCTTACCGAAATACACAATTTCCTGCCTCATCGGCCTTCCATGCTCTGAGGATTGCCACGTCTCCGGTAAGTGCAGTCTCCATTAAATAGGTCTTGCCATTGAATATCCTGGTTTCACGTGGTCGGCCATGCTCGAGCACTTTTCCGTGCGCATCCAGCCGAACGGGGATTGCTCCATCTTGTAGCAAAGTATCTACACAGTGTAAGTCGGTGAAGTTCACATAGTAGCCATTGTTCGTACCTGGCGTACTATTAGAGAGATATTGACGTGGAGAGACATACGTGCACCTGTGGGGGTGAAGAAGGCTGGAATACCAGCACCACCAGCGCGTAGCCGCTCAGCCAGTGTGCCTTGCGGTGTGAGCTCGATCGAGATGTCACCTGAAAGATATTTCTTTTCCAATGCCTTGTTATTACCAAGGTAGGAGAGGACAAGCCGATTCACTTGTCCAGCCTGCGTTAGCGTTGAGAGCCCGCCTTTCCCAGTAGCACCTGCATTGTTGGAGACTGCAGTTAGTGAATGTAAATCGTCCGCACCTCGGCGATGAATCGCCGCTATCAGAGTTTCTAGTCGCAAGGTCAGCCATTCGACTTTGCCAGGATTTTAGGACTATAGCTATTACCTGCAACACCACAAAGGCCGAATCCTGAGCTGAGAATGGTTGATCCGCTCTTCAGATCGGCCACTGCCTCATCGGCACTTCCGAAAAGTTTTGAGGCCCCACGGTCGATCCTTGGGGCCCGTAAGTAGGTGTCGTCCCTGGCTGTCGAAAAGCGAGCAGAAGCCAGGCTCTTACTACCGAGAAAGGGCTGAGGATTGGCTTGTCGCAATCGCAGGGGGATTTGCGGCCGAGCGGCCACTATTGTCCTCCGCGACAAAGCAAACGTCGAGATTCTGAGTGTAGCCATAGTCAAAATGTTCTGCCTGTTGCTCTGTTTGCCATAAGCATTGGTTTGACTCTCGAGTTGGCGCGACGAGAGGGACAGGAAGACATTGGTTCTTAAAACAACTTGGAAAGGTCGGCACCCTTCCAGTTCGGCCTTCGGGGCTACTTCTGAACGCCGACGGGTGGATCATGCGCAATGATGTAATCGATGGATAGGAGAGCTACAGTAAGTTACGAGTTATGAGTACCACTGTTTGTTTGAATTTAGCGATGATGAACAGAATTGTGGAGCAGTCAATGAATTATATACTGCTAGTGTCGGTCGCATTATTGCTTCCAAAGTCAAGCCAGTCCCAATGCGTCAAGTCATCCATAGGAATACCAGGAACAAACGTCCCGAAGGCTGTGTCCACTTGGTTGACGGCATCAATGATTTGATCATCAGACATGGCGGAGAATTGAATTGGTTCGGACCAGAACATTGAGGGTAATGAAGATAATTCTTGCGTTCTGATGACAGGCTCATATGAGCCTCCTGTGGTTGGCGGCTGAGACCTTTCGGCCTGTGTTAGCGGCAGTAGTTCGGAGGTTTTTTCGGGCTGCAGGCTCGGAGGAGAGCGCCGAATAAGCTCTCGCAGGAACCTTCCATACAGTACCGAGGTTCCGTTCCTGTGGGCTGGGGCAGCCCCTATCCTTTCCAGCACCGCCGCAGTTTCTTCAACCAGATTTCGCACGCTAGGGGCCAGGCTAGATCTGCTATTTGCCGGCATGGCACTTAAACTCAATGCCGAGCATGCCGCGAACGAAATCATGATAACAGTATTGTTTGGCATTGACTTCAACCGAGACTCGCCCTGAATAGCTGCCCTCAGGACGTTCAACGCAGACGAGAGGCCCGCTGCACGGAAAAACCTCTTCACTTCGAGTGGCGCTGTGGGATGGTTGATCACGCCCCCATATGTCGATAATTGCGTGTGTATAACCAAGATCTCAACATACGGTGGAAGAGATGATGCTTAATATACTTTTAGCACCTGTTGGGGAAAAGGTGGCGACAGTTGCCTACCTTGACCTTCGCCAATAGCCGGTGTCCAGGCATTATACCATTGTCCGTAGAAACTCTCAATGAGCTGTTTTATCCTGAATCTCGAAATCAGCTTCAAATTTCGAAACTCATCAATCGCACGCACAGTTGAGCAGCTCCCGGGCCAGTATTCGTGGATTTATCGCACTCGGCTCTTATTCTTTTCAAAAGTCCGTCCTAGTAAACGAGGTATCATGTTGTTTCTGTTAGAAGCGTTCCATCTGAGCCTTACGCGAATTCAGCCCAGGCAGGGAAATTTAACTCACCAGATTTCTTCGGAGGACAGCCATGGAATTCATTGGACCATCGCGAGAGTCAGCAATATCAGAAAGGTGCCATTTATCACAGTTCTCAATAAGGGCTGTTGAGGGCACCGTATAATTTCTCCCGCGAGCAAGGCATACACTGTAGGCATCCTTAGAATACTGCAGGGCAAATAATTTCTTCCGTATCGTTTCAAGATATGAGAGCTTACCCTCGTTCGAGTACGAAAAGCGCAATCCACGCCCTCTCGCGTCGTCGCAGAAGCCTACGACCCCACACAGAGTCTGAAGCCACGTCACCGAAGCCGTCCATCTGCAGTGCTCTCTTTGCATCGATACAGTCAGCTTTGGCGAGTCGCTTTAGAAGACTGCTGTCGAAGCTTGTCGAGGGAAGTACAATTTTGTTTAGAGATAGATCCAATGCAACAGTCAGGGCCATCGCGATATGAATGCAGGTATCGTCATCACCTAAGCGGTTCCCAGGGCCCATCCACGGGACATTTACCATGAAAGCAAGAACTATCTCGACTGATCGATGCCGTTGAGTGATGACATTATGAGCTAGGATTGCCCGATGTCTAGATAATCTTTTCGATATTGCTGCGGCTGAGGGCAAGAACAATGCCGCCGCAGCGATTATTGAGGTGAACAGAAACGCGGACTGGGAACGGACAAATGGCACACTATGGATCAGAGGGTCGAGACCCCATCGAGTGTGGGCGAGATTGCGGTAGAAACTGGACAGGATTAGTAATTTCGGTGGCTGAAGAGGTATTGGACTTATCTTTGGACATACTACAAGAAAAGCGACTCTGCTTCGTCGAGCGTAACGAGCCCCAGCTCAATGGGGTCCACCGTGGGACCAGTGTCCAAGCTTGCGCTAGTGGGAATAAAGAAAGATGTGGCTGAGGCCATAGTGTCGCCGTCGTCAACGTTGTGGATTCCCGAGGGCTGCAATATCGTCGAGGATTTCAATTCCGGTACACCACGCATGTCACTTGGTGACAGCTGTAGGTCGGAAGCGCGTGCAAGCAGTTGCAGGGGGTTCTCTGCATCATCCAGTGCCAAGCTATCTCCCGGATGGTCGTACTCGGCGGCTGATATATTGGGCGATCCAGCGGGTTCCTCTGGTAATAATTCCGTCTCGCTATGCGGATTTTGCTCTTGTATGTTGTCGAGCAGCCCCCGGAGGTCCGAGATCAAGTTTTGGGCATCCTCAGCTCGGGGCCGCTTGATGGCCTGCTCAATCTGATGCAATGCCTTTTCCAATCCTTTACGCTTGCTGACATCAGTGTGTCAGTACGAGGTGTCATTGCAAGTCGGGTAAATGTATTCAATGCGCACTTTTTGACGCCCTTCTGTCGACCGACATGGTGACTCGGAATCACACATGTTGCATCGGCTTGCCTGCATCGGTCACAGGACGTTTCGTCATTGGTGCGATTGCATCGAACTTTGCTTTTCCTACAGTTCAAGCAGGCAGCCTGTCGAGCATGCGACATTGGACGTGTATCGGGCGGGAGTGTTCGATTATCCATTGCGATATCCCAGGGGGGGGTTGTTGGAAAGCGGATATATATGTATGATCTGCGGGTGTCATCATCAGGATGGACACTCATGACAGAACGCAGAATGCGTCCAAGATACGAAAAGTGCCAACAGGCAGGGCAATGGTAACAGCGAGGTTATACTTGCACACAGCCCAGGGTAGCGCCAGTCTTCACCTCAAGCGTCGGGGTGCAAGTAGTAGAAGAAGCAGGGGTTGGGAAGAGGGTAGGTATGTACTGTACAAAAATGATTATGGTTATATCGAACAATTCAACCACGGAATCGCAAAAACATGTGAAATATGGTAGAAGCCGAACGCGGGGGTTGAACCCGCAACCTTGAGATTAAGAGTCTCACGCTCTGCCGATTGAGCTAGCCCGGCTACTTTCTGCTCTGCAGCGCCTTATTATGCAATCTATACCTTACTGAAATTTTCAAGCCGCCGCAATAGCCAGAGCATCTTGCAGACAGGTCATGTAAAGTAGTTAGTTGGTTCGTCAGCTTAGGTAAACAGCAGAAGTCACTTGGAACTTGTCAGTTCATGCTGGACCGCTTAAATATACAATGAAGCGAATCTGCATTCGATCAAAAGCCTGAAGATATCCTGAAATGCAAGTGTATACCGTCAGAGGGTATGCAAATCCATTCTTGTACCTATCGGGTCCATGTTTGTAGAGTATCAAGATCCTCACCAGTAAAGGAGATTGGCCACCGGTGAGTATATATAGTACGAGAATCTCGAAGACCAGTGCAAGACGAGTAGGGGACCCAGGTCCCAAGCACCAAACCTGCTCAATACCACCGAGGAAAATCGAAATGAATCAGCAAGCGAACACGGCTCGGCCATGAGAAAGATTGTATGACCCAGTTGTTGACCGATATATTATAGACTACCGTGCCACATGCTATATCGTCAAAGCTCCATAGGATATCGCCTGTAGAAGATGAAATGAAAGCAGCCGGTTAACACCCAAAGTAGCAACCTGAACAACAAGCCTGGCAGGTAACAATGAAAATGCCACTTGCCATCACCGTATTCGCGCCAGCACAAGTTGCTCAAAGTAAAAGACACAAAAAGAAGACAGAAACGAACGGAGTAGAGACCGTACAAAATCGCATCTAATTTGCTGCCCGTAGAGCTCTCAGTCTAGCACCCAGACCATCCTCCAACTCCGAATCAACTTGTTTCTGATCCCTGACTTCCTCACGAGGAGCAGCATCTTGCTCTAATGCTATGCGCAAATCTACGCCGGCATCGTCCGCAAGTTGTTCCATCAAGCGATCAACCTCGGCCTCACCCTCCGCACCGTATTCTTGCATCGAAACTCCCTGGGCGACATCCTCTATGGCACTGCTTGCTATTTTGAAATCCTCGGAGCGCGCCAGAAAATTGTTTGCGTGCGAGACCAGATTCTCTAGATTGACACTTTTCGAAGCCGCATCCAGCCCCCTTGAAGCCAAGGCAAGAGTCCGGGAGGTATCTCGCGTACTTTGTGCTGCCTTAAGTTCGTTGATGATGACATCTGCGCGAGCAGCCTCGGCTCGGAGAGTCACTTGCCTTCTCTTCTCACGTACAGCAGATGCGGCATGAATGCGAGCGATTTGAAACTCTCTATTTTTCATCGCCTTGTCGGCCTTCGCCTTCTCAGATTTGAACGTCGCTTCGGCACGGGCAGATTCCTTTTTCAAGCGATTGGAGTGCAGCTACAAATCGGGAGCAGAATATTGCGTGAGCCAAGGTGGAAACTTCAGCATAAAATCGGCTGGTCGCAGCGAGATATCGATGCTATCACTGCTGCGGGGGCAGAGAACACACACACACCTTGACATTGGTACGAGCCTCAAAGATCGGGTCCTTCCGAACCATGTTGGGCAGTGAGTAAGCTAATACCAATAATTGACACTTCGAAGTATCGAGGGGAAATGATGAGAAAGATGACCGACGCACTAGGAGGTCAGATTAGGCTACTTTCTCAGAAGGGGCGACGATAGTGGCGCGGCGGGGACTTAGCGTGGCAACGTCATCCCGAACTTGGAATGCCGTGTCACTGCCAGCACTTTTATGGTGGTACTCCGTAGCTACGCCGCATATCACTTGGTAGATAGTGTAGAAGAATAGCAAGCTGGGTACTCAGAAAGGATAGTAGAGCTAATTTCTGATCATTGAATATGCTCTGTTCGAGTAATTAGTTTGCAACATTTACTTGTTCCACATTGAATTTATGTGACTAATTCATTTACAACGTGTAGTTCTGTCACCCTGATCAGAAAAACTGAATATGATTCGTAAATATCGGAAAGGTTCATGTCTCTAAAAGCCGAGAGCAAGAAAAGAAAAAGAAGAACAAGAGTATGCGCAAATTAGAATATCCCAAATAACGCCAATGCCAGTCACGGCCCTGATCATATCACAGCTAAATGCAAGGGGATGAGCCATTTCCGACACATGACTTCGTGGCGATAAGACTATAATGTGACATCCATCGTATCATCACCGGCATCGACTGCACCTTGCCGTTCAGAATCAGGTAGAACAACACCTCTTCCTCTACCAGCGAGCAATTCGCGCCTAACCTCGGGCCCGATGTCTTTGTGGCCTTGAACCAAGAGCAAATCAAGGAGTGCCTCTCGTTGGTCCTCGGTGATATCGTTGCGGTAGCGCTGGGCGAACACAAGCAATGACTGGTGCCACAAGACAGGAAGCTTGTAAGCCTTAGCGTCACGGGACGGCCCATCTGTCATCATTGACTCGTCTGCACTGTCGTTTGCGCGGAAACGCAGGAAGTGAAAGACAAGCGCATCAATGACTTTGTATGGAAGGGCGTATTTCTTCTCCAAAAATATGCGGATGAAGACATTGACCGCACCGGTACTTTCCAAAGATCGCAGGGATTGTTCCGCAGCAAGGTCGCACATACGAAGCAAAGCCGCAGCCGAATGCAGGACCGGAATTGAGACTCGAGCAATGACGGAGGAGACAATATGGGCCTCGCGGAGAGTACACGTTCCGCTGGAAACCAGGGGAAATAGTAGTCCCTTGAAGAAGCAAGCGGGCTTGTAGAGTGCTTTCTTCATTGCATTGTAGGTATGGACATTGAGCTTCTTGGTCTCATGTATTTCCTCACGGACACGATCGAGCAGTACCGTCGAGATAAACTCCTGTGCAACTGCAGGCTTAGAGGAGATGAAGATTCTTGTACCGGCATAAACAGCGTTGGCAGACCAGGATTCTGGGCGTGTGATCGAGAGAAGGGTTGGCCAGTTGGGAACAGAGGGGAGAATCTTGAAAGGTTTCGGAAGGGGTCCTGACTTGTAGCGAGAGAGAATCATACCGACTCTGGGTTTCCCATTAGCAATCAGAAAGTACACTGTAGAGCAGCTTGAGCATAGGAATCTCACTTCTCATAAACCTCAACCGCCTTCGCGGGGATCTGAACAGCATCTTCTGCCAGCCCCCCGCCTTGGATGTAAGGCCCACCTTCGCCAGCCTGTCTGGCTTCATGTTCTGCGATCTTTTCAAGGATCAAATCAGCCAGATTTGTAGTCTGGCCCTCGGCCCCCGGTTCACGAGGGTTGAATATCGGATCTTCATCCCCCCCAGGGACGAACTTGTGAAACATGTCAAGATCGTTAGGATCAACTTCCTGAGGGTTTAGTCAATATATGCACTGCCTTCACAATCCCAAGGAAAATAGAAAGAATCGGGGTAGCATACCACTTCTTCGACTTCCTCGACATCGTCCCATTGCTCATCTTGAAACCTGTCGTCATCCGACAAGAATTCCTCGTCTTCTAGCCGGGACTCAAAGTCGAAGGCGGTATTCGTCTTGTCTGTTGTTGGGCCCATCGAAAGTTTTTGCTCCGCGGCATCCTCCTCTGCCAATTCCTGCCCGATGCGCAGGATCTTGCGAGACATTTTCGCATCAATGAATCTTTCGCCATCTTCTTGCTCCTCATCTTGACGGGATTTGCGATTAGCCTTTTTGCTTGCTTGGGTTCTTAGGTGACCAGCTGGCGTTAACATATCCTCGGCGAGAGGATTGTGCCGGCGGGCAGCGACGGAGCGAGATGCTGCTGCTTTAGGCATGTTGAGTCACTTGCGATAACCCCTGGCGTAAACCGGTATATTCAGGATTTGTTTGAGTCCAGAGAGAAAACGGGTTATTAAAGGTCCAAGTCTTTCAATCCGCCAGGGTAAGGCGTATGAAACGAAAGCTATACGCCTCTATATCATCCTTTGACAAATGTGTGTGTGAATTTCAAGATCATGCGGTTCTATTTTTTTTTTCTGCCATGCTCATGCCTCGACCGCCTCCGAACTTGTATCATGAGTGGCTCTTTGAAACTTACCGCCCCTATCCCTCCATTATGGGGATTGGTTGCTTACAAACCATTCGGACTAGAAAATGCCGGCAATAGAGATACTCACCGCCCCATGGCTATCTCGCTCAAATGCTTTCCGCCCTTGCAAGTTGGTCCTCGGAGACCCAATAACTTCGAATATGGTGCTCATTGAATATCGCCATGGCTGGTCATCGTACAGCACAGCCTAAATCTGTTTGGGAATCTCAAATACATACTGGATCGCTTTCAGGTAAGTTGATGGTGGGTTTTATGAAACATTAGTGCTAGCTTCATGTTTCGTCATAGTCCTTTGTATCTGCAGATGATGGGTCTGTAGGTCATCTGCTGACTATCGGCCAAACACACCTGGGGCCTTGCCATATCCCGTTCATGCTTCTAACTAGTCATAGTCACCTCAGGAGCTTGCAGTTCCCAGCGCACACAGACAGGTCTTCTAGTTGATTAGAAGCTTGAGTCCTTCTACCAGTCACCTTCTCAATACGTTTTCTAGTGAATCTAAGGCGACCTCAGTTAAAGGTCTAGGAGGCCTAGGAGGTCTAGGAGTGCTTCAAACCAACTTAGTGTATCGTGAGGACATCAAATTCCAGCTGTTCTTATATCACAAGGCCGTCGCCGCCATGGCTTCTACGCAACAGACAGGATCTTCTGCGCCTCCCTTCAATATGGAATCTTCAACAGTGCCTTCTGGGGGCGCACCGCTCGGTGGGTCCTTAGCAGACACAAATGTCAGATCTTCTCCTGCGCCGCCTAGTAATGCATCAGTACAAGCGGATAATACAAAGTCGAAGCGCACAAAACGGGATAGCCGCAAGAAGCGCGAGGCTAGAGCTCTGGATCAAGAATCACAGCCCACCAAGAAGAGGACTGTTACTGTTCAAAGCACCGCGCTTCCGAGTTCGGAATTAAGTATTTTACGACCTTTGTTGCTCGCTGAGCCGCGAGCTTCGGATTTACTGCCCCCGCAACCTCGTCAGATGAATTTCGTGAGCACAAAGAAGTCGGAAGTTACTGGTCAGAGCTGGGACTTTTATGAGGTTGTCGACAAGCTTACGAATAAAAATGGTTTCCGGTATAGCTACGCAATCGCTGACCCGGGCTTTCCACACATCAAATATCGACAAACTGATGTCTCACCCTACCATGCTCGGTTTAGCTTTGAAGACTCACCTGCTGCAATTCTCTTCACTGAGGATGCTTGTGCTGTAACGACCAACGAGCCTTGGCATACTGCACGAGCTAACGTGTGCGCGCGAGAAGGATCTTACTATTATGAGGCGCGCATAGTAAGTGGTGTTATGAATGATTCAAAGTCGGCCTCAGTTGGAAACACTGGAATGCCTGCACGAGGCCATGTGCGTCTCGGATTCGCACGGAGGGAAGCCGATCTTGATGTCAATGTCGGAATTGACTGTTATGGCTATGGTATACGTGATGTGAATGGTGAGGTGGTCAATCGAATGCGTTGCGAATACTTCTTTCCAAAGGGCGAGTCCATTCGAGAAGGGGATGTCATTGGGCTTCTAATCACACTGCCCCCTCTGGCCCTCCACAAGAAAATCGTTGAAGGGACATATGAGCCCAATGCCGATGGTGATGCTTCAATCGCGCTTCTAGACCCATTATCCGTCACCAACATCATCCGGGACCGAATTCCGTTCCATTACAAATCTGACTTTTGCTGGCAACAATCGAACGTTTTCCCTACGAAACAACTACGGGACTATGCATTCAACCTCAAAGAGACGCCGACATTTGGCCCGCCTTCCCCGCTCAATGGCGAAGATGCATCTTTACGTACTCTTCCTGGTTCCAGTATTACAGTTTTCAAAAATGGAGTGAAGATGGGTACTCCCTTCAAAGAACTCTATGCCTTTCTCCCGCCCGCGAGTAGATTGGCCAATGGCACCAATAATCTGGGAATTGGTGAGCGTGAGAACGCTGATGATGGGATGGTTGGTTATTACCCTGCTGTCAGTTGTTATGGTGGAGGTGCTGTTGAATGCCGCTTCGATGGCCCATGGTGGTTTGGTCCGCCAGCCCATGGTGAGAACAACGAGCCAGTGTACGGGATAGGAGAGCGATTTAACGAGCAGATAGTTGAAGATATCATAGCTGATATCGTCGATGAAGTGGAAGCCATGTGCGTGTGGGGTGGTGTGGATGGTAATGTTGTTGGCAATGCTGAAATCGATGGGTCTGGTCCTGGAGCAGTTGTCGGAGGCTCGGAGGTGATGAGAGGGGGGGTGGAAGTTGCCTACGAATCTACTATACCACCCGACTCTAGAGTTCATGATGCAACTCTAGCTCATGTCACTAGCCACGAGCCCGCCACTTTAGGAGACCCTGACCCAGGTCACACCACGTCTGAAAATGTGATGAGTCTTGACACTGCGGGTACCCTTGATCCGGACACACAATTGTCTGCGGCACTAGATACCGTGGCGGGCGATGAAGACATGGAAATGTCGTGAACGACGAGATTCGATTCGCATCCGCATGATACCCTTTTGTATGATATTTGCATTCAAAGACATGGATTTAACCACCGGGTTCGATAGTCCTATGTAGAATTTCTTGCGGCAATGGCTAAGGATATACACGCGTATGCTTAGTAGTCAACATATCTACCCCCAGGCTGCGTCGGCGCTCACAAAGCAGGGGTGATGGTCTCTATCTTCACATGGTTATCGAACTAAGGTAGTGTATAAGTTTTTTCCATCGAATCTTAAGTCTATTGCAAGATTTCTATTTCTAAAGGCGTTTGTTGGAGAGCATTTCGGCCACTTTCAAGACTAGGGCGTCGTCACCGTACTGGCCTATTATTTGGACGCCGGCCAAGCTGTCAGTGCTTTCGTCTGTGACCGGGACCGAGGCAGCTGGAAGACCTGCCAAGCTGGCAGGCACTGTGAAGACATCATTCATATAAGCATCCAAGGGGGAACGATTGGCGCCTTCGCCAACAAGGCTCGACAGAGCTGGCGGCGAAGAGGGTGCCGTCGGACATATCATAATATCAACTTGGGCTTGGCTGCTCTTATAATTCACATCATCCCCATTAAGTCGACGAGGCATTAGTGGATGATTCGCCAGGAAAGTCGCATTAAAATCTCGCTGTACGAGACGACGAATGCGCTGCGCTTGTATGAAATAGTTGTCTATAGCGCCGGCGCTTAGACTAAAAGCCCCAAGTAAGATTCTTCTCTTGACTTCGGATCCCAATCCCTCGCCTCGCGTTCGTGCATATAGATAGCTGTTCATCTGAGGGTCGTAGTGGTCACCACCGAAGCTGTTTCCATAACGAACGCCGTCGTATTTAGCTAGGTTGGAGGATGCTTCAGCGGGCGCAAGAACATAATAGGCTGACAAGGCAAGCTGGGTCGTTGGAAGAGACACAGGGTGGATAGAATGTCCCTGCTGTAGCATATGATTCAGTGACCGAGACCAGGCGCGTCGTACCGAAGGTGCCAGCTCAGAGATGTTGTATTCCAACGGAACGCCGATCTTGAGGGGATTTGTCGTCATCCGAGACGCAAGGGGAGGTGAGGTGAATTGGTCACCGATCCGCGATCGAGTATCAGGGGATAGATTAGTTGGGTCGCGCGGGTCGTGCTGATTCAGGATGTCTGCGGAAGTTAGCAAGTCCTTTGAGCTGACATATTGGGAATATTGGAAATGCATACCAAACACATCACGTACACTAGACACCTCTCTCCCGAATATACCCACTGTATCCAATGAGTTTGCATAAGCAACTACCCCCCAACGGGAAATCAGTCCGTATGAAGGCTTGAAACCCACTATTCCCGTATAGGCGGCAGGGAGCCGAACAGACCCCCCCGTATCAGTTCCCAGTGCTCTGCATGTGTGTTTATTGTTAAATGTCGTCTTCCATGGCCCGATAGGTGCTTTGATAAAGACCACACGTACGTGTAACATTGTTCTGTAGCAACAGCCACCGCACTTCCCCCCGAGCTTCCGCCGGCCGATAGATCTTCTGCATTGCGACTGCGGTACATGTTTTTGACGGGACCGAAATGGGAGTTCACTGAGTGCGAGCCCATCCCAAATTCATCAAGGTTCGCCTTCCCGGACACAACGGCTCCAGCATCCTCCAATTGTTGGACGACAGTCGCATTGAAGGGACTGGTAAACTTATCCAGAGCTCTCGAAGCACATGTGGTTGGAAGTTCGCGTGTGCATATGTTATCCTTGATAACCACTAGCCGTCCATCTAGCCGTGACTCAGGTCGGCCTAATTAAGTATGAGCAAAAGAAGAAGATCAAGGCAGTAGCGTGGAGTTGTCAAATATCGGAGGTTACCCTGTGCGCGCCGCGTATCTGCCTCTTTGATTCGATCTAGCCATTGGCCTGAGGAGTGTAATGTACTGATTAAGGCGTTTAGAGCGGTGTATGAATTCTGGTTGGCGATGCATCTCTCTGCTTCGCGCAAGAGAGAGGACATTTAGTATGATACAGTGAGTTCTGCGTAGTGAAACGAGAGAATGCGGAGTAGAGGCGGAGACCAACATAGAGAAGGCAATAATTCCGGGTGAACCTACTCTAGCATGCACCGGGCGGTGAGCATTAATGCCAACTTTGTATCGCAAATACCTTACATACAGTCGTCACATTTCTCTGGTGCTAGAAGAGCGAGAGGTGTCTCTCCGTACTTATTGTGTATGTGTCTTCGATTGCTTTAGCTCAGAATACAAATTTGGACCGGAAGAGAAGTCAACGAGAAGTGGACGGATTGATCCCTTTAAATGACTCAAAGCTACAATAAAGCTTGCGAGTACTATACTGTACATACAGTACTTACTTTATACTGTACTGTAGGTCAGTTAATTACACTCATGACATTGTACTGTACAGTACAAAGTACGTACTCCGTACTGAGCTGGAAAAGTCATACCCGCAACGCCGTCTCTCCCGTCGGCCCGAAGAGGAAACGACGTCATGCACATGCTATCTCTTTCTTTCGCTCTCCATTCCCCTGACTTTTCCCCCTCTCTCTCAGGAGGCCGGCGAAGTAGTTCAGAATCACCCCGCAATATTTTCCAACGTGAGGACTGACTCTGTACGACGGAGAATATTGCCCGACCCTGTCGATATGCTCTCCAATAGCTTGGTGCGGTCAGCGTTCGGTGCTTCCCGCGGCCGCGTCGGAGGACTGAATTCCAGAGTCAGAGTCTCTACGCCGCTCACTGCGCCGACGCAGCATCAATGGCAGGATTTCAAATGCCGCCATTCAGTGGAGGGTAAAAGGTGGATCTCGGTCTATGGGTACACTCAGGCTAAGGCCCTTGTTTATTCGCGTTACGGGGAACCTAAGGATGTTCTGCAGTAAGTCCGAGTTATGCCCCGTGGCCCGAGCCTTTCCTGGCTCTTGGAAACACGCAAATGCAGTACCGTGGCTGATACTTAGCTTAAGGCTTCACAAGCATTCGATATCGGCGCCCCATGGAACCCAAGTCAACCTTCGTTTACTTGCTGCCCCGCTAAATCCAGCTGATGTGAACCAGATTCAAGGCGTCTATCCGAGTAAGCCACCCTTCCAGACATCGCTTGGTACACAAGCACCTTGCGCTGTAGCCGGCAATGAAGGCGCGTTTGAGGTCATCTCTACGGGCTCAAATGTCACCTACCTCAGCAAGGGAGATTGGGTGGTTATGAAACAGACTGGACAGGGGACTTGGCGCACTCACGCTCAGATGGACGAGTCTCAATTGATTAAGATCGAAAACAAGGAAGGCCTGACCCCGCTTCAGATCAGTACCGTCAGTGTGAATCCCGTGACCGCGTACCGGATGATCAAGGATTTCTGTGACTGGGACTGGATGCGCGCTGGTGAAGAATGGCTGATTCAAAATGGAGCAAATAGCGGCGTTGGACGAGCTACCATCCAACTGGCGCGGGAATGGGGCATCAAAACACTCAATGTTGTGCGGGAACGGAAAACGCCCAAGGAGACCGAAAAATTGAAGCAGGAACTGCGTGACCTGGGCGCGACGGCCGTCGTGACAGAAGCCGAGCTGCTCTCCGGCGAATTCAAGAATCTTGTGCATGATCTTACACGCAAGGGGAGGGAGCCAATCCGATTGGCCTTGAACTGCGTTGGCGGAAAAAGCGCAACTGCGCTAGCCAAAACGCTCGCACCGGGCTCGCGTCTAGTCACATATGGAGCGATGTCGAAGCAGCCGGTTGCCCTACCATCCGGTCTGCTCATATTCAAGGACCTTGCTTTTCATGGATTCTGGGTCAGCAAATGGGGTGACAAGAACCCACAGCTGAAGGAAAACACTATCAATGATGTGTTGCAGTTGACCCGGACAGGAAAGTTCAAGGATATTCCCGTGGAGGAGCTTAAATGGCGCTGGGACACAGAGTGTGCGGAGCTTGTAGGGGGCGTGCAGGAAACACTCAGCGGCTTCCGGAGTGGAAAGGGCTTGCTCCGGTACGAGACAGAGGAATGAATCCCGCATAGAACTGTGAATTCAATCGTCACAGCGCAGGCTTGAAATCCTACCGTGACGATCGTGCAAAGCCAGTCAATCTTGCTTACATGTATGGATATTAAGATTGTCAATCCATTTCCCCGAAAGAGGTAACTCGCAATCTTCATTATCATGTTCATATGAAGGTCTCCTAAGAAGATCAAACCCCGCCAGCAAGCTACAGGTGATCTCAACAATCGATCGCTTCATTTTCAGTATAGGTGCGTTTTCAGTATAAGAATATAAGGAAGCTATAATATCTATCGATCTTCAATGGCGCATGCTGTCCGTTGATTTCGTGGCTCCAAGACCCAAAGAAACGGAGGCTGCCAAGCATAACATTCTGTATCTATCGATGTATTCGGTCACGGCTTCTGTTCAGATCATAATGACCCGTCTTCGCAGCCCCAGTTCGTCTTGACCCAGTTCAGAATCAGGCTTGTTAGACTAGTCGATGGCATGTAGACGTCACTGTCTCGCTTGAAATCCACATCAAGGCTTGCAAACTTGGCCGCTAGAGCTACATAGGGCTCAATGAAATCGATATAGACCAAATCCACCGTTTCGGGCTGGTCAGATGCAGTTGGAGATACCAGGGATTGAATGCAATTCGGAACTCGATAGAATGTGAGAGGAGAATGGACAGTATCATCACCATCAGTGCCAGCATCATCGGTGGTAGTATACCCCGGAATTAGATTAGGCCCAAAAGAGTCCTTCATTGAAAGTAAGGCCTGGTCGATAAGCGAGCCTGGAGCGTACCATGCAGGGCGCAAACTCTCGCCACGGTTAGCGGCTGTATCGTCTGCATGTGCTGATTGCTCAGGCGGTGCGAGTGACCAGGTCGGTAGACCTACATGCTGGCGCTGCTCAGCCAATATTTGAGGCTGTTTGTTGAGTACCTCGACCACGAACTTCGCTTTGTGGTAAGGGACATCTTTGACGTAACGGAAACCACTGGAAAAAGGAGAGACAATATAGGTTGTATCCTGAGTGAAAGGGCCTCTGAAAACATCAAAGCGAATAGCTCCCGTATTGATAATAGCAAGCGCCGGCTTTCCATTACGTGAGTCATCTTTCAAAGAGACGGGGAGCACTTCTTCCTCTAGCCATGTATATATATTGTTCTCGTGAGGGTACTTGACGCGTGACATCCAGAGATCTCTCGGAGCACAACCGTGGATTTTGTCCAACTTAAGAGCGCTTCTGGATTGCTGTATAAGTAAGGACACATTCCGGCCATGTTCCGTGTGAAATGTGCCCTCGTCCAGGCCGGTATGGTGGTAGAATGAGAACAAATTGTTATCGATATACTTCCGACTAAACTTAGGCGCTGCCAGGGCGGGCCTTATGTGGTGTTTGCTAGTGGACAGCCCGTCAATTGACATAAAGCCAATAGTTTCCATGAAGCGACCACTCGCCAGTCCGTAGGCTTTGGAGTCGTACCGCACATAGTCCCGGATGTGGTAATGCCCTCCGAAGAACTGTATAGGTGTATCCCACCGGATAGCGCGGATCTCCCGGTACACAGCATCGTATTCAACGGAGCGCACAGGGACATGACCAATAACGAGGAAAAGGTCCACATCTTTGTCTCGAATGGCCTCTTGAAACCAGCTTTCTTTGATTGTCTGCTCTACAGACCGAACGATAGTGTTGTTGTCATTCTTCATAAAATTAAACAGAAAGCCGAAGGCGATGATGCGGATCCCTTGGTTCTGCGTGGTGAACTTCTTGAAGCGAGGCGCCAAAGGGACGAATTCGTTGAGTGCTGGATGTAGGATATCGATATTCGATGCTAGGTAATTTCCACGGAAGTTGGGAATAGTGGTGAAGAACTCTGCCTGGGACGTCGTTCGATTGTACAGCTCATGGTTGCCTGATGACAGAAGGTCTATGTGTTGTTCTCGCAAGATCCCGGAAAGATAGACACCCTTTGGCTCGGAAGAATCATACAGACCATTACCCTCGACTCGATCACCTGTATCGATCACCAACAGGTCTGAGCCATCCTGTTGGGCTTTGTCGCGCATGCGGGCGGCAAAAGAGATGTAGTCCCCCCAGTCCGCGGCATAAGAGGGTCTAGCACACGGATACTCAATCAGCAAGAACGCATCTTGTAAAGCTTCTTAGAAGACATCCGAGTTTCATACTCTTGTAAGTGTCCAGCCAGCCAGCCGTGGGTGTCTGTAGTATGTAGAAAGTTGAGTTGGCCCCATTCCAGGTCGCGCAATGGGGCAGCAACAGGGTCCGGAGCAGAGGGCTGTCCTGCGGAGACGATCGAGGTAAAGGGAGAGGACGACAGCAAGAGCACTAGAGCTGCTGCAAAGGAAGTATGGGTCATAATGATTTCACCCGGATGAGGTGAGGATAGTGAGGATAACGAAGGTAGTGTGTGTGTGTGAGTGATGAGAGCGAGAGATACGAATACTCTGTTGAACTCCGTTGTATGTCGGTGTAGTAATTAGCTATTGTATGTACTAGACTCAACTCTGCCAATATACTACTAACAACTCCGAAGAGTCAATACTCCGGGAAAGCCTCCAGGCTTGAAGGTTATCGCCGATGGTTCCCTTATCGGCAGTCACGCGGAAATTCCACGGAACGGAAGAAGGCGCCGGTGAGAATATTAACTTAGTCAGCCAGCCCCAGGCCCAACAGTCTTTCTCGAAGCTCTCACCAAAAACCACATCTCTCATTGAACGTCCAGATTCCCGTGTTGGACAAGTTACGAGGCTCTTCCAGGTGCTGTCCGATTGTTTCTTCTAGTTTGTACTCCTTCTCTCGCTTCTCTTAGACCATTGATCACTTTTCCCAATCTCCTAACCCAACTCTCCAGTTCGGCCATGGCTGCTCCCCGACTTTTCCGCCCAGCAGCTCGTCTGCTTCCCTCGCGCCTTCCCTCAACTCCTCTTCGCCCGACTTTCTCGCAAACTACCTGCACACCTTCCGTCCTGCGCTTCCGGGGTTACGCCACCGAAAATGGTACCAAGGAGGTCACAGTTCGTGATGCTCTGAACGAGGCGCTCGCGGAGGAGCTTGAGGGTAATGAGAAAACTTTCGTTATGGGCGAGGAAGTCGCGCAGTACAACGGAGCGTGCGTGAACCCCTTTCTCATCAATCTTGCCCGAAGGTTCCCAGTCTGACCTGGCTCAAATGTTACAGATACAAGGTGACGAGAGGTCTGCTGGACCGCTTTGGTCCGAAGAGAGTTATCGACACCCCGATTACGGAGGCTGGCTTCACTGGTCTCGCTGTCGGCGCTGCTCTTGCCGGCCTGCACCCCATTGTGAGTCTTCATGAATGGAAAGCTAAAGACGAGCAAACCGTGTGACGCGCCTATCCTAACTCATTTACCTCTTTTTTTTTCTAGTGCGAGTTCATGACCTTCAACTTTGCCATGCAATCCATTGATCAGATCATCAACTCCGCCGCCAAGACGCACTATATGTCCGGAGGAATTCAACCTTGCAACATCACTTTCCGCGGGCCTAATGGATTTGCTGCCGGTGTCGCTGCTCAGCACTCTCAGGATTATTCCGCATGGTACGGTAGCATCCCTGGTTTGAAGGTTGTTTCTCCCTGGAGCGCCGAAGATGCCAAGGGTCTGCTGAAGGCTGCCATTCGTGACCCCAACCCCGTTGTTGTTCTCGAAAACGAGTAGGTCATCCATTAACAATCATCCCACCAAGTTTTGTCACAACTGACAGAGGTCGACAGGCTTCTGTACGGTCAGGCCTTCCCCATGAGTGAGGCCGCCCAGAAGAGTGACTTTGTTCTTCCCATTGGCAAGGCCAAGATCGAACGCCCCGGCAAGGACCTCACCATTGTTTCTCTCTCCCGCTGTGTCGGTCAGTCGCTCAACGCCGCTGCCCAACTCAAGCAGAAGTACGGTGTGGAGGCCGAAGTCATCAACCTTCGTTCTGTCAAGCCTCTTGATGTGGAGACTATCATTCAGTCCCTTAAGAAGACCGGCCGTATCATGTGTGTCGAGTCCGGTTTCCCCATGTTCGGTGTCGCTTCTGAGATCCTTGCTCTCTCTATGGAGTATGGCTTCGATTACTTGACTGCACCCGCTGTCCGTGTCACTGGTGCTGAGGTCCCTACTCCTTACGCCGTTGGCTTGGAGCAGATGAGCTTCCCCCAGGAAGACACCATCGTTAACCAGGCCGCCAAGCTGCTGCGCTTGTAAGATAGTCCGGTCTACGTGAAGAACAAGCGCTGTTGAAGAACAACCCCAGATAATAAGCCTCGTGTGCCTAGCACCTCGTGATTGTTGCCAATCACATCCCAATATTCCATCTCGCCCTGCCTTCCCATCTGCTCTGAATTTTGTACGACTACACAACAGAACCAATTCCAATTTGCATCTTTAGACAACAACTTATGATGACCGAATTCCTATAGATCTCTTCATGCGCTAGTGCTCCAAAACTCTTTCTGTAGTTGTCCAGTCACCAAAATATACCGTGTAGGTGAAAATACCATACCCTATATACGTTGATATTCACAGTTTGGTGGAAAGGAAAGACCGCCTAAACCACACCCACAAGTGGAGGGACAGGGGACATATATGAGTAACAACCAAATACCACCTAAACCGTATGTCTCGTAAAGGTCGAAGCATTGCATGTTTTCAAACATTTTCTATTTCAGCTCGATTGTCCGTCCTACTCCCTGCACATCCGTGGTAGCAATCTGTAGGATGATGAGGATTATAATAAACCGCATCGGCAACTTCGCATTCAATATCGCTTTCCTCTTGTCTGTCTTGGGGGCTGTGGCGTTTCGCTGTCGTTTTCCGAGTGTGATTGTCCGAATATGCGAATTCCGGCTTAGTGGAGTCTTCATGATCATCGTCATCCCCTCCTAGAACGTTCTTCTTGGTAGGCGCACCTGGGGCGACGGGTCCTTTTACTGCCGTGAAGGAGCTTTTGAAACCTCCTTTCTTGAAGCCTCCCCCGCCCTCAGAGTTGAGGCCATTTCCACTAGCTATTCCGGTTGTTGAGGGACTACTTTTGTGGGTGTCTAGTACCCTTAGGCCGGCTTCCGCATCAGCTTTCCGCTCTGCTCGTCTTGCTTTCTCCGCAGCGTTCGGATCTCGGGAAAGCTGTTTGAGATCCTGCAGGCGCTTGCGGTGTTGGTGATCATATGATGATATATGGGCTTCATATTCGGGGTGGCGGGAGTAGGATTTGTTGCACAGTGTGCAGGTGAAAGAGTTCAAGGCGGAGCGCGCCGATTCAGTCTGATGAGAAGCAAGTAGGAGACGATGTCAACAGCAGCCGAGATGGTGGGCAAGGTATTGATAGGCGGAGGGTCGTACCTTGGGAGTAGGATTGGTGAAGCCGCGCTATTGAAGGAAGTTTCTGTCAGAAAAAAAAAGCCCTATCTTCGCTTGCTCAAGGATCGCTCCTCGGATCAAGACCCGTGGGGAGAGAGAGGATGTCGCGGGCACTTGCAGGCGCCATCTTGGAACAAGATGATGATAGCGTAATAGCACTATACTCTGGATCACTGGCAACTGCAACCAAGTGGAAAGTCTGCCAAGCCTATCTTGAGGTCTGTGAGCACTGCTGGAATGGTAGTGCTAGTATGGAAGTAACCGTATGTCGGAACTCGCTTTCTGTAAAATGTATGCATGAGTCCGAATTACCATTATTCCAATCAGCTAAAGTACGTTTTAGTAGGAAATACGGACCGACGTCCGCGGACGATACCTGCACATCCTGTGTCGTACTCATGTTTAAGGAAAAATACCCGTCACCGGTCGGTACGCGTAACTTACAAGCCAATGATCGTGCTGCAAATTATGCATGTACAGTACAACCATCATCTCAACGTCTGTTTTCCCTCTCCGTAAGGTTCTTGAACCTTGTCACTGATTATGAAAATCGCCCACGTTTAGTCCTACGAGACGATGTTTCGATTCAATTGATATCTCCCTTTTTTGTCTTGCCACACATACTCAACCTATCCTGGTGCTCCTGCCGCCATGGCTTCCGCCCCAGACGACCTCTCGCACAAGCCGGAGGACATCGACACCCGCTCACTCATTTCCATGCAAGAAATCGACCCTTCTCCGGTGGAGGATGAGTTTCCAGACCTTGAGCGCGGTGAATATTCCCCGGAGCCGATAAAACTGTCTCAAGATTCATTGAGCCAGAACTTGAGCGCACCGCCGTCTCTCGGCCTCGGCCTCCGCGGGCATAGCTGGGATTCATGGTGTACGACTCCTCCGTTGCCTCTTCATCTTAGCCTTCCGTCGCGATTGACCCTGCATGGACTAATGCCTTGCTTTCTGAATATCATTAGTATCTGCATTTCAGCGATACTCGACGTATCCGCCCAGCTTATTTCTTGCTCTGCATCTTGCCAATACCTCAATACTTCCTCTCGCGACCCGCTCCGTAAGCGCAAGCGAAAACTATCTGTTGCTCACCAGGCCCCTCTATCAATCCCCGCCATTTGAGCATGCTGTTCTGACTGTGCCGGTTTTGGTTCATGTCCTTTCCGGCATCGCTCTGCGCAATATCCGCTCCTCACGGCGGGCCCGACTCTATGGCGCAGAAACCCGGTCCCAGCGTTCTGCGCTCACGTTCTGGCCACGGATGAGCCTGCAGGCACGCTTGGGGTATTCGCTCATTCCATTACTTGGTGTGCACGTCCTCGTCAATCGAATTAGTCCGATCCTGGTCGACGGAGGAAGCTCGGGAGTGGGGCTTGGCTATGTCGCTCACGGCATTGCGCGGTCTCCGGTTTTCTGGAACATTTATTATCTGGTTTTTGTCGCTGCTGGAGTATGGCATTTTGTTGGTGGGTGGGCTTCGTGGATAGGCTGGAAGGTTACGACCCTCCGGAAGCAGCACAAGTCCAAAAAGGGGTCTCTCGAAGGGTACCTTGGCCATACTGGAAGTGAGCAACGATGCCGCAGACAAAAGAGAATGTGGTGGACTGTAAATACGATTGCTGCAGTGGGAGCATCTATCTGGCTGGCAGGCGCTCTGGGAGTCATTGGCCGTGCCGGTCAGGGCTCTGGGTGGGAAGCCAGTGGATGGAACGATATCTACAAACAAGTTCCCATTATCGGACCCTGGATATGAGCCGTGCCTGTTTGTGGGTTCTGTGTATGATATATTGGATGTCTTCGGACATAATGCGACCCGGATAGGCGTGGTTTCAATAATAATGATGATGATGATGATGACGATGACAATGACGACGACGACGGTAGAATAGTGCCTCACATGAACATTGTCTAACATAGACTTTCTTTAAGCGGGCTCAGGTTGCTGGATATCCTGATGGTTAAAGAGTGGACCGCCGCACGCCTCTTTCTATTTTCCCCCGCCGCGCCGCGCCGGGAGCTTGTACCATAACCATTCAAACTCTCCCCAGGGAAAAAAAAAAGAAAAATTCACTTCCCCCAGAATTTCCATTCTCTCTCTACTTTACTTGTTCTCTGTGACGTCCAAGTCAGTCAATGAGCCTGTTTGGTTTTGTCCTTGCTCGTTTTAAACCCGTCGATTGTTTTTCTCAAGCTTCAGTTCCTACTGTTCTGTCAATCTCTCTTCTGCGCCCAACGGTGAATACGCCAGCCCCCGTTCGGCGAATTCATCCGCACCAATTCCATACCGAAGTTCGCGCCATGGACACCTCGGAGCAATTGATTCAGTACGCTGGGACGGAATTTAGAGCCGTAAAAGAAGGAAAGGCGTATATTTTGAACCCTCCCTCTCAAGATGCTGCCTCCAAGGCCACGAGGAAGGATCTCAAGGCTGACGATGAATCTCAATCCGTTTTCTACAACCCGATTCAGCAGTTCAATCGAGACCTCAGCGTTCTCGCAATCCGGGCCTTTGGGGAGCATGTCTTGGCCGTGAAGAAACAGAAGGCGGAAAAACGAAGACAGAGGCTAGCAGAAAGTGGTGGGACAAAGAGTAAGAAGCGCAAGCGAGAGGACGAAGCCACCCAGCCAGAGGACCAAAGTGCACAGACAATTGAGCCCGCCTCTGCAGCAATTCCCGATTTGCCTTCAGAAGAGATTATGGCGCCGTCATTCACAATCCTAGATGCTCTTTCTGCTACAGGCTTGCGTGCGCTACGTTATGCCTTGGAGATCCCATTTGCTTCCTACGTTGTTGCAAACGACCTTTCAGAGTCTGCTATTCGATCAATGAAGACGAATGTCGAATACAACAAACTCGAGGAGCGTATCCGCCCTAATTTAGGAGATGCACGCGTCTTCATGTACAGCCTTTTGGAGCAAGATAAATGTCAGGACGCGGTAACCCACTCCGGCAAATTCGATGTTATTGATTTGGATCCATACGGCACTGCTTCACCTTTCCTGGATGCTGCAGTCCAGGCAGTAAAAGATGGAGGCCTTCTTTGTGTGACTTGTACTGATGCAGGAGTGTGGGCTTCGCATGGGTATCCTGAGAAGGCTTTCGCCTTGTATGGTGGCGTTCCGGTCAAAGGACCACATTGCCACGAAGGGGGACTGCGCTTGATCCTGCATTCAGTTGCAATGTCTGCCGCCAAGTATGGACTTGCAATCGAGCCCCTATTATCTCTCTCAATCGATTTCTATGCGCGAGTTTTTGTCCGGGTTCATCGCTCCCCTGCCCAGGTCAAGTTTGTTTCTGGCAATATGATGACGGTGTTCAATTGCGATGAGGGCTGCGGGGCGTGGTCAACCCAGCCTTTGACGCAGACCAAGCAGAAGCTTGACAAAAAAGGAAAGCCTTTTCCTCATTTTGGTTTTGCTCAGGGCCCAACTTCAGACTCCCGTTGTGAACATTGCGGTTCGAAGATGCATATAGGGGGCCCAATGTGGGCCGGTCCACTTCACAACCCACATTTCATTCAGAATATCCTTGATATGCTTCCCAAGCTAGACCGAGATGTTTATCAAACTGTCGACAGAATTGAAGGAATGCTAACAACGGCATTCGAAGAAGATTTGAACCTCGACATTGGCGACGCCAACAACTCACAGAAGACTACCGATGCACCGTCGGTAGGGGCCGAAACTGCTGCCATTATTCCACGGGTTGACCCCGCCTTAAGTGACAAAAGCCCATTCTATTTTAGCTTGAGTGCGATATCGAAAGTTCTTCGTACTGCTACCATTTCCATCGATGCGATGCGCGGGGCACTTCGACATTTGGGCTATCGAGCGACTCGCACCCATGCGAAACCAAACACAATTCGGACTGATGCCCCTTGGGATGTGATTTGGGAGATTATGCGGGAATGGGTCCGACAGAAGTCCCCTGTCAAGGAGGGCGCTCTCAGACCCGGAAGTCCTGGCGCTGTGATCCTGTCGAAATGCCGAAAAATTCCCACAGACGACAACAAGGATCAGCAACTGCTAAATTCATTGAAGAAGGAGCTTCAGATGGTAATGGAGCAAGAGCACAATATTACGGATGTAGTTAGCAGGCTTGAAGCTGCTTTGACACGGACCGGTGCCCACCGAGCGTCAGAGACTAAATCGGTACGCGATACACAGAGCAATGGCCATCGCGATTCCACAGCGTCTACTTCTGGTCAAAGCCCACTGGCCCGGGTCAAAGCCACAGCTAGACCTCATCCTAGCACTTTGGAAGTGGTTTTTGATGAGGCTTTAGGGAAGGAGCTCTCAACGAGAAAGCGTCTTGTTCGGTATCAGCTTAACCCTCGGGAAAACTGGGGTCCCTTGAGTAGAGCATCTGGTAGAGGGTAGGTAAAGCCGTTGATTCTGGTCCCCTCTTCTCGCATGGTCATTAGATTAGGCAATACGTCGTTATATGTGAGTGAACTCCTTCACTTCGAACATCATCTGCAGCATGAATTCGGTTTATCTTTCAAAGGGGACGCTACTCATAAACCCCTAATTGACTGTCTCGCATTTTCGTATACTGTAGGCTCCAAGTAAACTGTCTTCCTTGCTTTACCAAGTCGTGTAAGGTGCTATACCATTCCATGTATCAGTACTTGGACTTGACACCTAAGTGATCTTGACGAATACAAATGTGAGTCAACCGAATAGGATTGAGTATTCACTTGCGAGTATCAGGAGCGGGAAATTTTGTATGTGCTACTGTTGCTCGAGATATAGCCCAACGATGAAGAAGGCAAAAGACTTAAAAAATATTATCCGGCTGACTCGCCCGATGGAAGCCGGGCCCGGATTAATCTATCTTTATGAATATGTGGTCAAGAAACATGAAAATGATCAATACACTCCCATTAAATCAAAGCAGCTTATTCGCTCGCCGAAAAATCAGAATTTGGACACGGCAACCGCGACAGCCTGCGTATCACTGTGGCTGATGCTAACATTGACTTGCTTGACACCAGCCTGCTCGGCAGCTTCAGCAGCAACACCATGAAGCTAGCAACATATTAGCGTCGGGCGCGAAGATGACAAGTTAGGAGTGGTAACTTACTTGAACAGCAGGCGCACCAGTTGAATCAGTGACGATCTCAATGTCCTTCAGCGGAGAGCCCGCGCCCTTGCTGCTAACGCCCAGGGATTTGAAAACCGCCTCTTTGGCACTCCACCGACCAGCAAACGATGCACGGGGAGACGGTGCCTTCAGGCAATACTCCCGCTCGCTAGCAGTGAAGTTTCGCTCAATGAAGGTTTCATTTTCGATGTTGAACCCCTCAATGTTCTCAACGTCGACACCGACCTTCGAGTCCTCGGCGGCGTTAGCTTTCGCAAGAGACTCAATCATTGATCTCGTACTCTCAGTTCCCTTGTCACTAGCCTTCGGAGGGACTGCAGGGAACTTGAGTTCCGATGTTTTCTTGTCAACCGCGACGCGGTAATCGGGGTTGAGGAAGATCTTGCTCTGTTGAGAATCTTCATAGGGGGCTTTGTCTTTGGCGACGAAGATGCTGTTATTAATGAGGCCGTTGTGGAAGTAACGGTAAGCCTTCTTTTGTCTGGCCTCAACCTTGGCCTTGTAAGTCTGGAACTGTGCCCGGTCCAGAGTTGCGTACAGGTACTTGGGGTGGATTCCAATGACCTGGGCACCCTTCTGACCGAAACCGAACGATGTGACGGAGAAAGCGTTGATACCATCAGTCTGGATGCTACGGCTGGGATAAACGATGTAATCGAACTTCTCCATGACCTTGTCCACGTTATCAGCATTGCGGTTCCCTGGGACCAAGCCACTGTCAAGAACCTGCAAGCAGCCGTTGAACATCCAAGCACCAGCAGCGCCCTTGGGATGTCCGGTAAGATACTTCTGGAAGATACCCAGCAGCGCATTGCCCCTCTTGCGTCCCAAATGCTTCATCTGCTGGCAAATGACATCAGATTCATTTTTGTCGTTGGCCACGGTAGAGGTGCCGTGGAAGGATGCAACACCAATGTCGTCGACAGTAAGGCCCCAGGTAGCAAGGGCACCGCGAAGAGGAGCGATACGGGGGTCTTGCTTCCAGAAGTTGTTGCCAAGACTAAACTGGGCATCCTTCTCCTGTCGGACAGCTTCTCGCTCAATGTGCCGAGCCCGCTCTTGCAGATAATCCGACTCATCGAATGGCTCAGAGCTCTGGGACTTCATAGCCTCCACCTCCTCCTGAAGGTAAAGCAGCTCGGATTCTTGCCACTCCTTGATTTGCTTCTTACGCAGGTCAAGCTGGCGCTGGCGGTATTTGATATCCAACAACGGTGACGGGAACTTGCCAGGGTTCTCCCGTGCGGTGGTGAGAACACCTTGGCCGGGGGCGGGGACAGATCGTCCGATCTTGTCCGTAGCGGTTGTTGTCAAGGCAATAATACCGTAGATGGGCACGCCCATGTCCAAAGCCAGCTGGGCGCTCATAATGAGTTGCATACCACAACCCTGTGACTCCATGAAACCCGCACGCGTGGTGGTAGTGGGGCGCGACATCTCCTGAGGGGTGCGGCCGTGAGCAAATTCATCCTCCGCATTGCTTGTGGCCTTCATGTTTGCGAACTCATACGACCCTTCTTCCTGGAAGTCGTCGAATCCACCAACAAAGCAAACGCGAGCTTTGCCTTCCACAATCGTCTCATAACCGATATCGACAGATTCAACTGCCGTGGCACAGGCACCAACAGGGGTCTTGATCGGACCGGTAGAGGACAGTAGAAGCATATTGACCCAAGCGCTCATAGTATTAATGAAGGATTCCTGCAGGATATCCTTTTGGAGGGGCTTGTCCAAGTAGCGGTCTTTGTACATGCCTCGCAAGGCGTGGGTGCCTCCAATACCGGAACCGATGCAGTTACCGACCTCAGACAGGTGAACATACTTGTAAAATTCGTAAGGGTCGGTGACACCAGCAGAGAGCATTGCTTCCGCAGTACAGACAAGAACAAACAATGTGACTGGATCAACCTGCTCGATGATGTCGTCTGGGATACCGTAGCGCTTGGCGTCCCAGCCAGTGGGAATCTGGCCAGCAACGAGACGATCGAACTGGAGAGCCTTGGGAATAAGCAATGTAGCCCCCTTCTTGAGGCGCACAGTGTACTCTCCCGATTCGGGCAGTTCGAAGATTTCAACTTTGTCACCATGCTCGCGCTTGAACTCTTCAGCAGTTTCCTTAGATGCCTCGAAGGGGTCGAGATCTTCCTGGATAACAATTTCTTGGAGAAGTTGCTTCTTCTTGGGATCATATCCTTTGAACAGCTCGGGCTCAATCAGTCGAATGCCCGAATGCTCCAGAATGTGCTTCTCGTATTTGGGCTTGACGTCCTTGTCGTCCACAGGCTCCCCAGTCTTCGCGTCCACCCACCCAGAATAGGCTTTGCCCTTGAGGGGGCCATTATGGTGCTTGATTAAACCCATGATCCAAGCCATCTCGACGCAACCTTCAAGGGAGAACTTGCCGTAGGCCTCCATCTCCCAACGGGTACGGGAATTACCCCAGGGGCCGACCTCTGAAAATCCGGTGACAACAACCACCTTGTCAAGGTTGACCATGCCTTTGAGATTTTCGTTGAGGGGCTGAACATCCTTCTCCCAGTCAGGGAGTTGTGGAAATTGGAATTTGATATTGGCACGGGGCTCAGCGACCACTCTTTTGTAGAGAACCTCACTGTCTTCTCCGTTGACAACCTTATTCTCGATCGCGGTTTCCTTGATAACTGCTTGGCGGACATCACTAGTCTCCATGATGTCAGTGCGGAGCCTCGTCATGAGGTCCTTAAGATCGGGGATGAACTGAAGACCGCCGTTGAGATCAGCCCAGACAGGATCAAGCTGGCATAAGTTGACAATAGCGGGTGCCATAAGACCAAGAAGGTTGAAGGCCATCTCTTGCTGGGAAAAGGTACGGACACCGAGCTTTTCGACGCCTTCAGCAACCATGTTGTTGCCGCTCATCAACCCTGTACCGCGCGTCCAGCCAATGACAGCACCGCAGATGGTCAAGTAGTTGCTCCAATTCTCCGAGTACCAGCGATTGAAAAGAGTCTCCAGAGCCAGCTTCGACTCCGAGTACAGTCCATCATTTCCGAAAGTGCCGTGATTGGGAGACAAGGGAAGAATGACTTGAGCTGGGCGGGTTTCGAAGCCATTGGCTTGTTTCTGTGTCTTAATGCTACCAAGAAGTCGGAGCAGGTTCGTGAGCATGATGCGGTGGGCCAGCTCAGACTTGGAGTCGATCGAATCGATCTCCCGGCCGTTTTCCGGAATGGCAGCAAATGGGACCACGAAATCCAGATCCCAGCCAAGACCCTTCTTAGTGTCGTAGATATAGTCGACGAGTGCTTCGACATCTTGTTTGCTGCCTTGGTTGAAGGGCACAACGACAAGTTGAGAGCCACGAGCGCCATAGCGGGCGTACATGGCCTGATAGTATTCAGTGACCTCACGAGAGAATCGGCTCGTCGTGACGACCACCTTCGCACCACCGCTGATCAGGCCCTGCAGCACCTCGGCACCGATGGAACCGGCACCAGCTCCAGTCATGAGAACATTCTTGCCCTGGAATGTGAGACCAGATCGAGCTGCTGACTCCAGAACGTCGAGATAGACACCGGTGAGCTTCTTGTTATAATCCCAGCCATGTTCGTTCTTCTTCTTCAGGTGCAAGAATGGGATGGTCTCAATCTTGCCGGACCGAGGGCTACCATTGCGCTTGACATTGTTTCTGCCAGACTTCTTGCCGTTGCTGTTCTCCTGTGGGATAATCTGATTCTCATTCATGCTCAGGGCGCGAATAACGTCTTTATAGAGAGCGTTGAACTGTAGCTGTGAAGACTTGGAGAGGCGGTGCTGCCTGCGGATCAACTTATAGACACTGCGTAGGTCATCTTGCACTTTGGCGCGGTTGCTGTACTCCGAGATGGGACCTCCTTCAGCCATCTGCTTGACATAGTGCTCTAGTTTGCGGGCGCTGGCGCGAGGGACTTCCTTGTAACCGACCTTTCCTCGGGCATCGACAGTGGTTTGAGGTCCGGTAGGAACAGCGACGTCCTTGTAGACAGGAGCAGCGTCAAGGACCTCCTTGCAGTTTTCGATAAGTTGCTCACCAAGCTCCTTTGCTAGCTGATACGTTTCACCCCTATCAGTGGGACAGTTGTCGATATGATACTGCATGAAGTCTAGAAGGAGAGGGTTTGACCGGTTCATGATACGGATGCAGCGGCTCACAATCTCCCTATCAACAACCTTGAGTCTTCCAAAGATAATGTCGTAGTACATGCTCAGGGCATCTTGGCGAGCCCAGTTCCACGAGGAGTCGTAGACACGGGCCTTAAGAGGATCGAACGCTGGCTCAATGCCAGAGGCATAGAAGTCGCCATGTTCGGCTTGCCAAAGGTCTAGCTGCGCTTGCAGCGTCTTCTGGGTCTCTTGGGAGTTGATGAACGCCTTTTGACCAGCGCGCAGATCCATTTTCAAGTAGCGAGCAATGAGTTCCAACTGCTGCTTGAACAAAGCGCGTTGATCCTTCGTCAGGGCATCAATAGCGGCGGGGTCCATGAGCATACCGCCGGCGCCGGCGCCGCCATCCCCTCCAGTGGTGGGAGCCGACAGATTTATGCCGGCACTGGCAGCGTATTTATTGGTCACATCGTCGAGATAACCCTTGGCATCGGGTTCCGAACCGATACGAGATGGCGGCTCCATTGTAAGCGCAAGGAGGAGCACACCGTCCTGCCTGCCAGAACCCAGACCCCATCTCGTCTCCAGGTACTTTCGAACGGCAGTGATATTAAATCCACCCGGCATCTTCGATGATACCAGGCGGGCAATGAGAGAAGAGGACTGTTTGCCCAATTGACCATTGAATGTGGCTTGCATGGATGCACCTAATTCATCCAAGGGGGTATCCTCCGGCTTTTCAGGCGTAGAGCCAAACTCCTTGCCCAGATCTCCAAGAATCTCATTTTGTAGTGTGGATTTACCTGGTTGCGCCAGATTAGTACGAGTTGAACCGATCTTGTTCAGGGAATTCTTGCGGGTACCCACCTCCGACGAGATCTTTGATAGCCTTGCTCAGAGGCACATCGGACAGGCTTTTCTTAAGCTTCTGCGCCACCAATGTCCTGAGGACATCCACTGCTGTGACAGGAGCATCCTCAATTGCAGCGGCAGGTCCAGCACTAGGCGGGGCAGCGGCTGCCACAGGAGCGGCAGCAACAGCGGCCGGAGCAGCGGGGGCCGGAATCCCAGCGGCGGGCTCTGAAGGAGTGTCGGCCTCCTCTTCCACAGGGTCGACATCGTAGTAAATCTCCTTCGCATCCTTGTTGTAACAGAGTATTTGGCGTTGCACGGAAGTAGCGGCGTCGTATGCTTCATACTTCGAGGCAAGAGTCCGTTTTGCCATACCACCGAGTGTATCCGCGGGGCCGATTTCAACAATCCGTTCTGTCCGCTTCTCTGCAAGTATGACATCTTGCGTTTCGATCCATCTCACTGGGGAGGCAAACTGGTAGGCCAGCAGCTCAACCAGCAGGGTGTGGGCCAACTCTTGCTCAATTTCGGGACGCATATTGTTGATGGGGGTGTAAGAATACGCCCACGTAGAGATGGGGGTATGGAGATGGTCAACTTCAAGCGGTTGAACCAGGATCGGGGATTGATTTCAGTCTCTGCCTCAATTGGTTGGGGAGAAGTGGCGGCCAGGCAAAGGATGAACGCCAGAAGGTTGTTGAGGGAAGAAAAGTGTAGGTCGGAATTAGGGCAACGGAAGGAAGATGAGAATCATTAAAGTGATAATATAGGTGTTGGTTCAATCCTAACTAGAAATATGAACAGGTCAGTCTAATCGATTCCGATGCCAGTAGTACTCTAATTGAACCTTCAGCTTGTTTTTATTTCTTTCTTGTGTTCTGGCACCACTCAAAGTGCTTGAGCAGGCAGCCAAGCGCGTGCGGGAAAGGGTAGCTGGAAGGGAAAATGAAAATTGATCCACGGCAATTCCGGGTGGGAATAAGAAATACTCACCCCCAGTTCAGGACCACTATCAGTGGGGGTAGAAGAGGGAGGGGAAGGGGAGGAGATGGGAAAGGGAAGGGGGGGGGGGGGGGGGGGGGGGGGGGGGGGGGGGGGGGGGGGGGGGGGGGGGGGGGGGGGGGGGGGGGGGGGGGGGGAGATGGGAATCGCCGACTGACCTCGATCCAGATATGTGCCAAAGAAAGTGGATGAGAATCGAAGCGATCAACGATAAAATTCCAGAGAGAATACACTAATACGAATGTAAAGAATATTATTTAACGCCTGGGAGTTTTAGGGGGTTTGGGTGACGGGAAGGTTGGCGATACGTAGTATGTAGCGACGGCAACCGGATGGGTACCAAAGTATTATTGTAGCTGGGAAATGGGACGGGACTTTGAACTGGGGCGTTTTTTTTTTCTTCTCTCCTCTCTTACTTTCTTTTGTTCTTTTTTCTTTTTGGGTGAGTGTTGGGGCGGAAGTTGACTTTCATACGGTACGGAAGCATTGCATGAATTCCAGCAGGCTTTCGTGGAAGAGTACTCCGTACGGAGCACGGAGTAGAAAGATGGGAAAAAAAAAAAAAAAGGAAAAGAAAGGGAAGAACCAGGATACAACAACAGCGTCTGATTGGTGCAAAACCATCATAAGGATTGCAATTGAATCAGACCTGACAGGTTGAATTCAGCAGCACACTACTGACATTTAGGTATTATGATACTACAAGAACTATACTGATTACATTCCTAAGTACTCAATAAATCTGTTGGTGAAAATTCGATACCTAGTAGTCATTGCTAAATCATCACTGCATCCATAAACCCGTCAACCCATCAACCCCTTGAGCCTTCCAACTGTTGAATGGTCAGGAATGGTTAGAAATGAGCAGAAATAATAGTGGTCAGGTATTGTCACCGCGTCTTCAGGTCCAGCCCAACCATTTCAGAGTTTTGGGGAGGTGCGGCCACCCACCATACCGAATTCGGCCAGTTCCTATTCAACCAGCCCACGCCGGCGGATCTCTTCCTCCGCCCAGCCGGTTCAACAGTGTGCACAACCGCCCTATCTCGGGGCCGGGATTCCAAAAATTATTACTAGTACCGCCAGGTGCTGAACCACTCTCGCGCTCTGCTCTCCACTTGCCCATTCAAGGCTTCAATTCCATCCTGCCTTTCTCCTACTGTTCTTCCCCTCTACCTCCCCCCTCCTCTCTCTCTCTCTCTTTCCTCCCCTTCCCCCATATTGTAGTACCGTTTTTCCCCATACCTCTCTTCCTCCTCTAAACTTCTCTTTTTTGTCTTTACTCTTCTACCCTCCTCCTCCTCCTCCTCCTCCTCCTCCTCCCCCGGCGGCCGCCCCTCCCCCATCTATCCTGTGTGAGACGACGGGTCCGGTTGTGGTTCCCTTGAGTTCAGGTTTATTTTCACAATTTCTGATAGAAATAGGTAGGCAACACACCCAGAGAAGAAAGAGGAGAAACAGGAGAAAAGGACCATGTGCACATACAACACGCTTTTTCTCCTCTGCCTCCTCTGTCTTCTACCGCTTCCTAGCACAAATTTTCCATTTCCAATATATACTTATCGATAACAGTACCTACGCACTTTTCCGTTTAATATTTTTCTTCCCCGACGCCTTTTTCGGCCTTCCGCTCATAGACCTTAACGACAAGAGAACTACAGGATGTATGGAACATCTACCGGCCCACAAACGGGCATTAATACCCCTCGCTCGTCACAGTCATTGAGGCCACTCATTCTGGCTCATGGCTCGCTTGAATTCTCTTTCCTCGTCCCGACGTCGCTTCATTTCCATGCATCGCAATTGAAGGATGCTTTCACAGCATCGTTACCACAGCCGACAGATGAGCTTGCTCAAGACGATGAGCCCTCCTCGGTCGCCGAACTGGTCGCAAGATACATTGACCATGTTGCACGCGAGGTGGAAGAGGGCGAAGACGATGCCCAGGGCACGTACTTGGAGGTCTTGAAACTGGCATTGAACGAGTTCGAACGGGCCTTTATGCGCGGCAATGATGTGCACGCTGTGGCTGCTGGTCTACCCGGCATTACCACGAAGAAGGTGCTAGTTGTCAAGGCCTATTATGCCGGTAGAGCTGCCGCTGGGCGGCCTACCAAACCCTACGATTCGGCACTCTTCCGAGCCGCGTCAGAGGAGAAAGCGAGCATCTATTCAGTCTTTGGGGGACAAGGTAACATCGAAGAATATTTCGATGAGTTAAGGGAAGTTTATACCACCTACCCCTCGTTCGTGGATGATTTGATCACATCCTCTGCCGAGTTGCTTCAATCCCTTTCGCGGGAGCCCGAGGCCAATAAGCTTTACCCTAAAGGATTGGACATCATCCAGTGGCTCCAGGACCCGGATTCTCAACCTGACACGGATTATCTCGTGTCCGCGCCTGTCAGCTTGCCGTTGATTGGCTTGGTTCAACTAGCACATTTCGTTGTTACTTGCAAGGTCCTGGGCAAAACACCCGGTGAAGTCCTCGAAAGATTCAGCGGAACCACTGGCCATTCTCAGGGAGTGGTCACTGCAGCGGCGATCGCCTCCGCCACTTCCTGGGAAAGTTTCCAGCTGGCTTCCAAAAATGCATTGACCATGCTTTTCTGGATTGGTCTTCGCAGTCAGCAAGCCTATCCGCGTACTTCTATTGCGCCCTCGGTTCTTCAAGACTCGATTGAGAATGGAGAGGGTGCGCCCACACCGATGTTGTCTATCCGAGATCTCCCAAGAGCAGCCGTGCAAGAACACATTGATATGACCAACCAGCATCTCCCCGAGGACCGTCATATCTCTATTTCCTTGATTAACAGCGCTCGCAACTTTGTTGTGACTGGACCTCCCTTGTCTTTGTATGGTCTTAATCTGCGCCTGCGCAAGGTCAAAGCGCCCACAGGTCTGGATCAGAACCGTGTCCCTTACACCCAGCGCAAGGTCCGCTTCGTCAACCGATTTCTCCCTATCACCGCTCCTTTCCATAGCCAGTACTTGTACCCGGCTTATGACCGTATCCTGGAAGATCTAGAGGACTTGGAGATATCCCCCGGATCACTCGCCATCCCCGTCTTCGGCACTAAGACCGGTGATGACCTGCGGAAGATTAGTGAAGCCAATATCGTACCGGCGTTAGTTCGCATGATAACCCATGATGCTGTCAACTGGGAGCAAGCCACAGTCTTCCCTGGTGCCACACACATCGTTGACTTCGGACCCGGCGGCATTTCTGGCTTGGGTGTCCTGACCAACCGCAACAAGGATGGGACCGGTGTTCGTGTGGTGCTTGCGGGAGCTATGGATGGCACCAACGCCGAAGTGGGATATAAGCCTGAGCTATTCGATCGTGACGAACACTCTGTCAAGTACGCCATTGACTGGGTCAAGGAGTACGGGCCACGTCTCGTGAAGAACGCGATGGGCCAGACCTTTGTGGACACCAAGATGAGCCGACTGCTAGGAATTCCGCCAGTCATGGTGGCCGGGATGACCCCCACCACTGTTCCTTGGGATTTTGTTGCTGCTACAATGAACGCCGGTTACCACATCGAGCTTGCGGGTGGCGGTTACTATAATGCCAAGACCATGACTGACGCTGTGACAAAGATCGAAAAGGCCATCCCTCCCGGGCGTGGCATCACGATTAACTTGATTTATGTCAATCCTCGTGCTATGGCGTGGCAGATTCCCTTGATTGGTAGGTTGAGATCTGAAGGCGTGCCGATTGAGGGTCTGACGATTGGTGCCGGTGTTCCGTCCATTGAGGTGGCAAATGAGTACATCGAGACTCTGGGGATCAAGCACATTGCATTCAAGCCGGGCTCTGTCGATGCTATCCAACAGGTAATCAACATTGCCAAGGCTAACCCGAAGTTCCCTATCATTCTTCAATGGACCGGAGGCCGTGGTGGTGGTCATCACTCGTTCGAGGACTTCCATCAGCCGATTTTGCAAATGTACAGCCGTATCAGACGTCATGAGAACATTGTCCTTGTGGCGGGCAGCGGCTTTGGTGGCTCCGAGGATACCTACCCCTATCTCTCAGGCACCTGGTCATCTGGCTTCGGATACCCCCCGATGCCTTTCGATGGATGTTTGTTTGGAAGCCGCATGATGATCTCCAAAGAGGCTCATACATCGAAGAATGCCAAGAAGGCTATCGCCGATGCACCTGGCCTTGATGACAAAGATTGGGAGAAGACATACAAGGGAGCCGCAGGAGGCGTAGTTACCGTCTTGTCTGAAATGGGTGAGCCGATTCACAAGCTAGCCACCAGGGGTGTGTTGTTCTGGCACGAGATGGACCAGAAGATCTTCAAGTTGGACAAGGCTAAGCGTGTCCCGGAGCTGAAGAAGCAGCGCAATTACATTATCAAGAAGCTGAACGATGATTTCCATAAGGTCTGGTTCGGCCGCAATGCTGCTGGCGAAACCGTCGACCTCGAAGACATGACCTACACTGAAGTCGTCCACCGCATGGTAGATCTCATGTATGTCAAGCATGAGTCAAGATGGATCGATGAGTCTCTGAAAAAGCTTACTGGCGACTTCATCCGCCGTGTTGAGGAACGCTTCACTACAACTGAGGGTCAGCCGTCTCTTCTCCAAAATTATTCTGAGCTGAATACTCCTCATCCTAATATTGACAACATCCTGGCTGCCTACCCTGAGGCAGCCACCCAATTAATCAACGCCCAGGACGTTCAGCATTTCTTACTACTCTGCCAGCGTCGGGGACAGAAGCCCGTCCCCTTCGTACCTTCCTTGGATGAGAATTTCGAGTACTGGTTCAAGAAAGACTCTCTTTGGCAGAGCGAGGATTTGGAGGCTGTTGTGGGCCAGGACGTCGGAAGGACATGTATCCTTCAGGGTCCCATGGCTGCCAAGTTCTCAACTATCATTGATGAGCCTGTCCGGGACATCTTGGACGGTATCCACCAGGGTCACGTGAAGAACCTGATTCAGGATGTGTACAGCGGAGACGAGACGCAAGTGCCTGTCATCGAGTATTTCGGGGGACTATTCGACAGGATCGACGATGAGCAAGATATTGACGGCTTGACAATCGCGGAAGACGGTGACAAGATCACCTACCGCTTGTCATCTTCTCCCTCAGCGGACCTGCCTGATTTGGATCGCTGGCTTCGTGTTCTTGCTGGCTCGGCGTATTCCTGGAGACATGCGTTGTTTTTGGCAGACGTGTTCGTTCAGGATCATCGTTTCGATGCCAATCCCTTGAAACGCATAGTCGCACCCGTCGCAGGCATGTACGTGGAAATCTCGCATCCAAATGACCCATCCAAGACGAGTATCGTCGTGCGGGAGCCTTACCAATCCGGCAAATTGGTCAAAACAGTCGAGGTAAAGATGAACGACAAGAATCAAATTAGCCTTACTCTTTTTGAGGGTCGGACCGCGGAGGCTGCTGTCGTTCCCTTGACATTCCTCTTCACGTATCACCCTGAGGCAGGGTACGCACCCATCAGGGAGGTCATGGAAGGCCGCAACGATCGCATCAAGGAGTTCTACTATCGTGTCTGGTTTGGCAACAAGGATGTTCCTTTCGATACACCGACAACTGCCACTTTCAACGGTGGACGTGAGACAATCACGTCGCAAGCTGTAGCTGACTTTGTTCATGCTGTTGGCAACACTGGTGAGGCTTTCGTGGACCGACCTGGCAAAGAGGTGTTCGCCCCCATGGATTTTGCCATCGTTGCCGGGTGGAAGGCTATCACCAAACCTATCTTCCCTCGTACCATCGATGGTGACCTACTGAAGCTTGTTCATCTATCCAATGGATTCAAAATGGTTCCTGGGGCTCAGCCTTTGAAGGTCGGCGACGTCCTGGATACTTCAGCTCAAATCAATTCGGTCATCAACCAAGACTCCGGTAAGATGGTTGAGGTCTGTGGCACTATTCTCAGAGATGGCAAGCCGATCATGCATGTTACCAGTCAGTTCCTGTATCGTGGTGCCTACCTGGACTTTGAGAACACCTTCCAACGTAAGGACGAGGTGCCCATGCAGGTTCACCTTGCATCCAGCCGAGATGTGGCGATTCTCCGCTCGAAAGAGTGGTTCCGCATGGATGAAAGCGATGTCGAACTCCTTGGCCAGACCTTGACTTTCCGCCTTCAAAGTCTGATCCGCTTCAAGAACAAGACCGTCTTCAGCAACGTTCAGACTGTAGGTCAGGTACTGCTGGAATTGCCGACGAAGGAGGTCATTCAGGTGGCTTCTGTGGATTATGAGGCGGGTACATCTCATGGAAATCCTGTGATTGATTACCTCCAGCGGAATGGTACTTCTATCGAGCAGCCAGTTTACTTTGAGAACCCAATCCCCCTCAGCGGCAAGACCCCGCTAGTCTTGCGTGCTCCTGCGTCCAACGAGACCTATGCTCGTGTCTCGGGCGACTACAACCCCATTCATGTGTCCCGGGTGTTCTCCAGCTATGCCAAATTACCAGGCACCATCACCCATGGTATGTACACAAGTGCTGCCGTCCGCAGCTACGTTGAAACCTGGGCCGCAGAGAACAATATTGGGCGCGTGAGAGGCTTCCATGTCTCGCTTGTGGGCATGGTCCTGCCCAATGACATTATCACTGTCAAGTTGCAGCATGTCGGCATGATTGCCGGTCGCAAGATCATCAAGGTTGAGGCCAGTAATAAAGAGACCGAAGAGAAGGTCCTTCTTGGCGAGGCTGAGGTCGAGCAGCCTGTCACCTCCTACGTGTTCACCGGACAAGGATCCCAAGAGCAGGGAATGGGTATGGAACTATATGCCAGCAGTCCTGTTGCAAGGGAGGTCTGGGACCGCGCAGATCGTCACTTCATCGAGAACTATGGCCTGTCAATCATTGATATTGTCAAGAACAATCCCAAGGAACTCACCGTTTACTTCGGGGGCCCCCGGGGTAAAGCGATCCGTCAGAATTATATGTCAATGACCTTCGAAACTGTCAATGCGGACGGTTCCATTAAGTCGGAGAAGATCTTCAAGGAAATCGACGAAGAAACTACATCCTATACTTACCGCTCACCTTCAGGGCTTCTCTCTGCGACCCAGTTCACACAGCCCGCCCTTACCTTGATGGAAAAGGCAAGCTTCGAAGACATGCGCTCGAAGGGCCTTGTCCAAAGAGACAGCAGCTTTGCTGGTCACTCTCTTGGTGAATACTCGGCCCTGGCTGCACTCGCCGATGTCATGCCCATTGAAAGCCTGGTTTCAGTTGTCTTCTATCGTGGATTGACAATGCAGGTAGCTGTGGAAAGAGACGAGCAAGGTCGCTCAAATTACTCGATGTGCGCTGTTAACCCGAGCCGCATCTCGAAGACCTTCAATGAACAAGCTCTTCAGTATGTCGTAGAAAACATCTCAGAGCAAACTGGTTGGCTTCTGGAGATTGTCAATTACAATGTTGCCAATATGCAATACGTTGCTGCTGGTGATGTAAGTGTCTTCCCGTCTGATCGCCGATAGCTCGACATTGCTGACCTCATGACTAGCTACGGGCGCTTGACTGTCTCACCAACCTACTCAACTACCTTAAGGCCCAAAACATTGACATTCCCGCCCTTATGCAAAGCATGTCTTTGGAGGACGTCAAATCGCATCTTGTCAAGATGATTGACGAGTGTGTGAAGCAAACAGAGTCGAAGCCTAAGCCCATCTCGCTAGAGCGCGGCTTCGCCACCATTCCCTTGAGAGGTATCGACGTACCATTCCACAGCACTTTCCTTCGATCTGGTGTCAAGCCTTTCCGATCATTCCTGCTCAAGAAAATCAACAAGACCACCATTGACCCCAGTAAGCTGGTTGGAAAATACATTCCCAATGTTACAGCAAGGCCATTTGAAATCACAAAGGAATATTTCGAGGACGTCTACCGTCTCACAAACTCGCCCAGAATCGCTCACATCTTGGCCAACTGGGACAAATTCGAGGAGGGGAATGAGAGCACGGCTCAAAGCTAGAGAGTTAGAATGTTGTTATAGTACATAGGCTTATTCTTCATCGTCCATTATAATCCAGTTCATAATTCTTGTTCCTGAATGAGTGGGCATGTGCTTTTGTTCAGGTTTTACTCCGTGTTTAGACTTCCATATTTATGGATTATCTGTCAGCTATTGCAGTATCAGTTGCCAGTGCCGGGAGAACATTAGAGGCGTCACATATCTAGGAAGGTATTTCATAGAGGAGATGCGTTATCGACGCCTCGTCTTTTGTCTATTGCTACCTGACTAAACCGATGGGCAGGGTAGTAACTGATGATCACTTTAATCTTATTTACCATTACACACGATCAAGATACTATAATTCTTAAGAGCCCATAAGAAAGGAACGTTATCCCTCAGAAAAATCTCTAGGTAGTAATGCCTTCAGCCTTACAAAACCCCCAAGAATTTTTGCGTAAGAAGGTGTCTGCCTATAACTTGTATAACTTGTGACTTGTATAACGACTACGTCTATATAGGAATTCAAGCAAAATGTCTTATGATTATCTGCTTTGCAGAGGTAACAAAAGACAAGGTATGAGGGTAGCGCGTCTCGCCATAGAATCGCAATTTGGATGACCATTTCGGGTTACTACGTGTCTGTAAGTACATATGCGTACTGTTTTGCCCTAAGCACAGAGCGAAGAAGAAAAGGCGCACCATATCTTCCAGTTGAGCACGCTAGACAGATGACTGGTCTATCCTGCTCTGAGCATCTAGAAAGGGAATCACGTTCACAGTATTATTCTTTGCATTCCATAGATTGGAAAGAGTCATTCACGCTTGTAGTAGGCACAGTTGAGCGAGTCATCGAAGGCCTAGGCTTCCTTCAAAATGCCGGGCCGTAGTAGCCGGTCTTCCTTTCCATACACCCCAACATCTTTGACAATCGCTATGAATCTTCTATGGTTCTCCTTAGATTCACCAATACGAGGGCGGAATACCTTCAGCAAATCGCTGCTTAGAATTCCGGTCGGTGGAATAGCGGCATGAATCTCGGCAGCTGTAGGAAAGCCTTGGGCGATGCTTGAAGGCCCTGGCGTAGAGATGCGCGTTGAGCCTGTGGGAAGTCAGTAGTCAGCACAATTTGTACCTTTTGCAAAACATGAAAACACATTATTGTTTTGAACATACCCCTCAACGGCTCCGGACTGCTCGCACGACTTCCGGGAAAGCCTCTACTATTCAAGGGAACTGGGCTTCCTACCCTAGACCCTTGCGGCGTACCACTTTGTGGTGTCATCGAGGGAGGGTTAAGCTTCAATTTCTTAATTTTCCCACTTTCCCCTACCTCTCCACCAGATCCTGCGCCACCCTCTAGATCGCTTGTAGAACCTGCTCCCCCAAGCTGCATATGACGAACACGTTTTTTGCTTACCTGCGTTTGCATTAGATATGAAATTATTCAAGCGATCGAATCATGCACTCACAGGCGCCACCGAGGACGTTCCAGACACGGAAAGAGATGTAGGCTGCGAGGCCTGGGAAGAATACTTGCTCTTTCCCTTCTTGCGAGAAGTATCGGTGCCACTCGCATCTGAAGGAGATCCCAGACGTTTTCGGGGTGCTACTTTCTTCAGAGCGTCGGTGTTCTTTGTTCGGCCAGAGGGTGTGGTATTGACCTTAGAAAGGGGCTCTTTCTTGTCCTTCTCCTCCTCCGCCTTGCGCTCCTCTTCCTTCATCCGCTCGGCTTCGCTGTCATCGGAGCTCTGGAGGGATTTAGTCACAATGCCAGAGCACACTGTATAGTTGGGAAGTCTTACCTCTTCGTCGGAGTATGGATTGATGTCCGAGCCACTACTGTAATCGTAGTTCTTCTCTCTTTTCTGAAGTGCCTTCCGTACCTTTTTCCCGAGTACCCGGCGCGCTTCCTTCTCTTTCTTCTCTCTCAGTTCTTCATCCTCGTAATCCTTTTCCTCTTTAAGGTTGAAGACATTCGCCTTCAACTGATCTTGCTTAATTCTTTTTTCAGCCGCCTTTGCCTCCTCATCTTCGTTGAAAAGGTCATCGTGCTCTTCATCGTCCGCAAAGCGATCCTCTTCGAAATCCATGTCATCCGCTTCCAACCCTTCGGCGCCGCCGGGGGTACCTTGTTTCCCAGCATAAACTTTTCGCTGTTTTGCGAATTGTTCCAGCTCTTTGCGCTGAGCCAATTCTTGCTGTTTTTCCATGAACCATCTCGGGTCCTTCACCTTCTTCGCCATGAACCTCTCTGCTTCCTCGATGGTTAGGGCCTTGAATTGATTCTTCGCACTGAACCTGTACCATTTCTCTACAGGAATCATCCTCATCTGCCCCGTGTTCTCGAAGACAAATACTGCATGGGTTTCAGAAAGAGCAGCTTCATAATTGCCAACCCAGATATTCTTGTTGTCGAAATCTTCCAGATGCCACGGTAACGCTTCTTCATACTTGATGCGTGTTTTGGCAATCTCTTCGGGTGTCATATCAGTCCTAGAGACTTGCTGCGTCTTCTGTTTGGGAGCATTTGGTCTTTTGGGCGCCGAGCCCATGGAAGGGGCTATTTGAGCCATGTTGTCGGCACGTTCTTTCTCTCGGGCAGCTTTTCTAGCCTCCAGCTCCTCGCGTTCAGCGTCATCACCTTGATTATTAGACTCGGAGCCTGTGCGTTGGTTGCCCATGCCTTTTTCAGTGGTAGTTTCATGTGGACGTGTCCGTGGATCACGACGCTGAAGCCTCACGGGTCGAGTGAACTGCGCTTCGTCCCGAGGGTCGACCGATTTCTTACTTGAGAATCTGGCAATGTGATGCTTCAGCCCTTCTCTGATCGCTCTTTTCGTCGTCACGATAGGATAATCGACAAATGTTTCTGATAACAAAGGTCCACTAAACCCATTTGTGGAGAATTCATTGCCAGAATTTACCCTGGTTGGTTTCTCGGACCTGACCGTCGACAAAGTGCTAGGCGTAGCTTGTTTGGGTGGGAGATTAAGGCCACCATTTGCGGATGTCAGAGTAGACGGCTTTGCTGCCGGTCTTCGCTTCGGTCGTACAAGAGGGTCCGCCACTTTTGGTCGCCGAATCCTCATCGGTTGAGGTGGTCCATTTGCGCCTGTCTGAGCTCGCGGAGCTGTTTCATTTGGTAGGGGCGTCATAGTAGCTTTCGACGGGTGTTCAGGCTTGATGGCGGTCGAGCCAGCAATATTGGTAATGCTTAGATGCAGATGCAAGTAAAGGACTTCCAATGTGATACCAGGGTCAAATGCACCAGCACAAATCTCAGAATAGAAAGTGAGATGAAATGCAGAATGGAAAGTGAGATGAAATGTAGAATAGAGTAGAATGATAGTGATGTGAATGAATGAACAGTGGTGTCTACCTTGTTAGGGAATGAATTATGTAAGCAAGGGCCTTTTGTTGCGATCGAGCCTTTGTTACTCGTAGTTGAAAGGTCATGCAAGACCCCACATGAGACATTGTATCATTGGCAGATTTACTTCCTTAGGTGCAGTACACATTTTGTAATGAGGATTTCCCGCTGGAATTCTATATGTTACCAGAGTGTGAATAAATTGTCCAGGAAGCATTGTTTCTAAGCTAACAATACTTGCTAAGAATTGAAGCTCAATACACTTTAGTTCCAACCCCGTGCGATCCCAGTTTTCTGGGATCCTCAATTACACGGATCGACCTAGAATATCTCAACAACATTCTGATCATCGCCTGAGGGAGTTGTATTCAGGGTGTCGGGTGCATTTTCCGCCAGAAGCTGGCTTGTTTTATCCTCGCCTTCTTCATCTCGCATCAAAACTTGGACTAGGCGATCACAGGCATCACGCACATCCTCATTATTCACGTGGAGGTGACATTCTCGAATGATTGGATATACTTGAACAGCCCTCATCCTGTCGCGCCCTTCTCGTGTTGTGGTGAGCAACAAAAGCGTTTCAATGTGTGTTACGATGATGCTGGTGTCGGTATCTCGCTGTTTGTCAGGCGGCAACAGCTGGAGATCAGGCAGCATTTCCAGTGCTTCCTCCTCAGCATACTCCTCTGGACCAGTAATGGGTAGCAATATGTAGGGAAGGATATTGGCCTCGTCCTCGGACAAGAGTGTGGGATGAAAGGGAACGTCAAATGCGACATTCTTGATCGTGGACGCTACTCCCTTTCTCCGGATGGTGCTTTTGTGCTCCGTGAACACGGTGAGCTTTGTCACTGGCACAACATCATCATACTCTTGCCGCGAAGTGAAATATGCTCGACCAAGCTCAGTTTTGGAGAGGTCAGCAAAAAGATAAGACAGGTAGTCAAAAGTTGCATGTTCGTTGAGACCATTCTCGGCTCCCTTCACAAAGCAGTCCATCAGCTGGTCCATCGCATTAGGTGACTTGGAGACTGCCTCTGGTGCTTTTCGCTTGAGAGTAAGCAGCCTTTCCATCTTATTAGATTTTGCCAAATTGGCGAAAAGCATGGCAAAATCATCCGCGTTCGGCTCCTTAATGTTCTGTCATATCCCACGACTTAGAATTGGGTCCTTGATATAGCGAGAGAATGATCCAGGTTGAGAACTTACTGTGATTTTGAGAAGAAGCGTCTCAAGGAAAGCATCATCTTCCGCAAGATTGGTCAGCACCTCATCATCCGCAGAAAGGTTGATGAGTATTGTCAAGGCATTTTTGGCAATTGGCTTTGATCGGCAATCACATAGGGTCAACGTCAGTAATCCTCTGCAAGTGCAGGTAGACAATTGAGGGTGGCCAGGGACACTGACTGCATAATCGCGAGCCAGAAGCTTGAGATCCCGCACCGGCAAGAGTTGCTGGCGCTTGAAGAGTTCTGGCTGGGCAGTGGAGAAACCAACAAGGTTTTCGCACGCTATCAAAGCAGATGTCAGGATTATGTTGAGCCAAGTAGCCGTGACAAGGGTAGGCACGCGATGGGGAAGGCGGAAGTATAACGAATCTTGACTCAGTAGCTGCGAGGGATATCGGATACTATATACCAATTTGTCTTATCTGAGTATTGCCATGGTGGAGGAATTCGACGAGCTGTGCGAGTAGAAGAGTAGACCATTAGCCGCCGAGAGCCTTCAGCATAGGTCAGGGATGTTTATGGTGTAGTGTTTGCCTACCTCTTCTAGTTCGGTGGGCATTGTAAAAAATAGTTGAATGTCTCGAGATCCTTATACAGGACCAGGACAGCAGACTGTAAGAAGCTATGCTGCGTGTAGAGAATTTGACTCTTGCTTCTAGACAGTTTCTCTCTGTCTCTATGCCCCTCGCACCTGGATGCCTTGCTTTGCTGTCTTTGCTTGTTGAAATTTTTTTTCTTCGCCAGTCAGTTTCTTGTCCATCCTCCCCGCCCCCACCCGCTACCCGCTTGTACTGTACATACCTCCGTGGTGCTATGTAAAGGTACCGTACGAAGTGTGTGCGTTGATAATAGGTGCTCACCCAGCATGATCAATTGGCTCTTTCTTCACTTTGAATTCTGAAACCAGTGCAGTCATATTGTGCGCCGATCTATCTAACTTATCACTGTATATCAGAAAGGAGGTTGGTGAGGCATGGCATAATTTGAGAATGTATCGTATTGATATGTGTGCAAGACCACGGGTGCTGAGCTGCGTGCTACAGTCACTGATAAAGTGTGTGTGTGTGTGCGTACACCTCCCTCCTCTTCTGATGGTGGTTCAATCGTCAAGTTCAAATTATTTACACTTTAGTCTACCAGCAGAGTTCATGGTAGAGCGCCCTGAACCATACCGATGTATACAGAGATCAGGAAGGGGGTGCATAGGTGGGGTGCACACTCTCCAATCACTGTAGTGCCTAGATTGAAATGCAAGGCTTCCAACGAGCCAAGAATCGTCTACTGCCACTTCCACGATCCATGAGGATATTATTCAAATTCTGAAACTGGAGGGTTCCCAGTTCAAGGTCCGTCTCCAAGCACCATAGCCCCCATCCGATGAGGTCAAGGCCTCACTAGCAGATGACAGAGCACGAGACTAGTAGATTCAACGTCCAGTCTCTTACTGGATGTTGAAGTACGAGTTACATTGTCTGAGACCCAGCCAGCGGCGTGATCTCTTCATCCCAATCTTGGTGTTGGTGACTCTCAGGGTTCGCTTTACCAAACTGGGATAGTTCCGCATTTCCAAAGTGGGATTCAACAAGATGTTGTACGACCGGCCACCCATGTGCATTTGTGAACATTCTCCGTACAATAATGTTGTTATGTGCATCAGGCTCAAGACGTACAAGGACCTTACGCCAAGTCAAATCTCGGTGGTAAGCCCTGGCTATTTTCTCCTCGACCCCAAGGCCGCTTTGGGCCTCGCCAGAGTTGCCATGCTCTCCATGTAGAGGGTCTTCCGAAGAATTGAGGGCATTATTTGTTGACCTTCTTTGTGAAGGCCCTAGTGTAAATGCTCGTCGCTTGGAAGCCATTGGTGGCGGTATATCTTCAGGATGATATATGCGATCATGAAATATTGTTCTGGGTCTCGACGCAGGATCGAGTATAAATTCAAGAGGAGGAAGAGGAGGCATGAGAAGATCACTGGCTGACTCGAAGAAAGTTGTCTTAGGGGGAGCAAAAAGCCCGTATTCATGGTTTTGCCCACCAACAAGCGTTTCGCGATAATGCGAGCTAGTAGAGTGACAATTGTGTGTAACCGGGTTGGGCGTTGCAATGGTCTGACTGCGCTTGTATATTTTGGTGTGCTTCGGCGCGCCGGATGCGCTCTCAATCTCCCTTGGGCGAATGAATGAAAATAGCTTGGCTAGAGTGCTAGACGAATGCGGTTCCACTAATGTCCCTCCTCCCTTGGGATCAGCGAGTGCATCAGAAGAAGTACGGCACGGTCGTCTGGTCGCAGGCTGACTGGTTGATGTGAATTCAGGGCGTTCGGCGATGGTGCAATTGATCCCCGATGAAGAAAGTTCTTGCACGCGTGACGTCGTCTTGCTGTCACTAAAAGCCTCACCAAGAGTAGCCAGTGCCTCGGCGTTGGGGCGAGACCGGGGAGACTTCGAATTAGCGCCGGTCAACTCTGCCCACCCCCATTCAGCCATCGTGCCCACCAAGCCATTCTCTCTCCTTGCCTTCTCGACCCGATCAAGGCCTCTCCAGTCGAGAAACAGAAGGCAGGATGTCCGCAAAGGTACTATTCCATCGTTCACCACGTTAGAATAAAGCGTGCGACGTTGAAATTTCGAGAGCGCCTCGTGCGCAGGTCCACATGGAAGAATTCTCAAGAGTGGTTTAGACCGGGCGTCTGCGTATCCCTGTGATTGACTAGAATTTCCTCTTCCGCCAATTAAAGCCTCCCAGCCACTTCGAACCCTAGGTGCTGTCCAGCTAAGACCGAGGTCTTGCCCAGTGCGGCCGACAAGGCCCAAATCCAAGGCGAACCGAACATAGATTGGATTTTCATTGCTGAGACCAAGGAAAGGCGTCGCTAGAGAAACAAAGTTGATCGGACTAACTTCGTCGAAGAATGCAGGGAAGTGCTTGTGAATATATGCAATGGCATATGTTTGGACGAGCCCCCCAAGCGAGTGTCCTATGAAGCTGATACTGGTTATCTGATAAGCGCAAGCTTCGCAGACTGACTGCTCTGAATTGGTGCAGCAAGGCTGAGGAAGGTCTGAAACTGCGCCAGCGGGCCGTTTCCGATTAGAGAACAGCCCAGTGTGAGATGTCGTCTTCGTTGCACGACTGGGGAGATCCAGATGCGCCATCTGAAGGATATACTTCGCAAGACGCTTGCCAAGGTATTGTATACCACGCTCCGTACGCACTGCGTTCCCAGCAAAACCTCTTACTACAACCTGTTCATCTTCGTGACTTCCAGTATGCCTACTAATATCTGTTAGACTACCAGACCTAGCAATGGTATCAAGAAAGCGGGGAAGAAAAGACTCTTTCTCAAGGCGAAAATCACGCAGAATGCCTCCAATAGGGGAATTGCTTACAGGTCTGATGAGGATTTTCCTGCGGGCTGGCTTGCGCTACGACTCGAGGAACTACCGTTTGATTTCTGCTTGTTGGCCCTCGTAACAGCATCAATACTCTCCTTGAGGAAAAGCATATCTGCACCTAAATTGCTGTGTAATCCATGAGTCAACACAACAAGATGTATCCGTTTCCTACGGCTCCCATCAGCAGAAACTGTAGATTTGTGAGCAGTCGAGTTTGATGCCACCGGTTCCTCAGCAACCGCATCTCTGGCGAACACATCTTTCTCCTCTCTTTCTTTTTCGTGGCCAACTGAGTGTAGCTGTGGTGTGTTCCAAAGACTGGCCGTATCATCCACTTGTAGAGTAACCGCTCGAGAATGAACTCCCTTCTCTGCCAAGACCTGCTTGCCCCTCGACTCAGGCGACCAATGATCCTTCAGTTGAGCTGGTTTTGATGTGCCGACCATGGATATGCTACTCGTAGATAAGAGATCCACCGACGCTTCATCGCGACCGACCAAGAGCTCGAAGCTGACGGATGCGGTGTTGGAAAATACCACCTGTGAGACAATTTCGATTATCCAGGTAGAACTGCCACCATTGTTCAACTCCTCTGCTCCGCTAGATTGTTCTTGAAATTGCTGCGCATGGTACGGAAGGGTCACCGTCGCATACCAAGTACCACCTGCCTTGAGGTAAGGCTCGTACTGCGGGATCCCTTCAAGGTTGTGATGAACGGATTTAACATTGGGGTCGAATGTGGATGGGTAGCATGAGGCGTAGAGTGAGTACGGGCCGTGAAGATACGCGGCTCGTAAGGGGATGGGGGTCGTATTCTTGATCTTCACATATAATTTTTTTAGCGGTGGGCGGATATTATCGGCCGCTGGTGTATAAGTTAACGTGTATCTGGTGGAACGGAGGTTAATTAGTGCAAAGGGTGATGGAACCTAAGACAAAGATGACAAACCGGACTACCTCGCCCACACGAACACTGCCAGCCTGGTGAATCAGAAGCATTTCAGCCGGGCAATCACAAATCCGGCCGGCGAGATGCCACCCTTGAAGTGTATTGAACTTGATATCACCTGTGTATTCAGCACAGACTAGGTCCTGATCTGGTGTTTGCGAGGCAAAATATGTCCGTGGAGAGATAAACATGGAGCTCAGATATAAGTAATGCCATTATTCATGGCCATTTGTAACCCCCTGCATCCAGTCATAAAACAAGAAATTTATTCTCACTTGAAGAGATAATCAATTTAAGAGGCTACCCTCAGGCCCTCTGGGTAGCTTATAAAGACAAATCTTTAAAACAAAGGCGATGTGAAATAGGCTGGTTGGTGAAGGTCAGGAAATAAAGTAGTACCTAAAGTAGTTAGTAGTTCTCCTTGCTACTGCCAGAAGTTCTGCCCCCTATCTGATGGTCCGTCACATGTTTTACCCCTTTTAAACATGTTAACTTAATACTACTTGTTGCTGCGGCACCCCACCCATTATATAGATAGGTCGCCTCTATCTTATAAATAACTCCATCTTACAGATAAAATAATTTGCTGATTTAAAATCTGAATAGCTTTTTTAATATAGAAGATATTTATATAAAGCTTTAGTAGTTAATAAAAAAAGATCTTAGTTTTCTAATAAATCTAAAAAGTTTATACTTTTCTTCTAAAAATTAAAAGATATTCTAAAAAGTATAAAAATCTTAATATTTTATAAAATTGCAAATAACTTTATATATAAAAAAAATATTATTCTAGGATTTTAATAGAAGATAAAAATAGCTATTTTTTATAGAATAAATTAAAAGAATAATAGATTCTTTAAATAGAATTTTTTTAATAAGTAATATATTAAAAATATTTTAATATTTAGATATCTTTTTACCTAACTTTTTAAATATATAGTATTTTTAGTTAAAAAAAGAACTATATATAGATTATAAGATTAAAAAGCTAATTTTATAATTTAAAGATTAAATCTCTAATATTAGCTAAAATATATATTTTTAAAAAAATAGGATTTATATATATTTTTTATTATTTATAAAATAGAGTTATTTATAAGATAAAGGCAACCTATTTATATAATAGGTAGGGTGCCGCAGCAACAAGTAGGTAACTATTGACTCCTGTAGGGGTTCCAATACCACAAGCATAAAGCCCGTTTCAGTAAGCGGTATAGGTTCCTGTAGTTTATTATTAAAATGTAATTCTTATATAGTTACTCTGTAATACAATATTTAAATACATCATACTAAATCTGGTTAAACCTGACAGATATACACCTGGCCCTTTGTTCTATCTTTACCACTTTTTTGACCTCCTTTGTATAAATCTGCTACTGTTATAATATTTGAGAGATTCTATAAGCCTACTATAAAAGATGCCAATTCCCTACCAAATACCGGCATAGTTTATCTACAATCTGGTAGACTAGAAATTATATCTATTCTAATAGACTAGCATTAATTCTTGCTAATTTATACTGTGGTGTTTGTCATATGGTCTATTTTGCTGTCTTTTAGCAAGCCGTCTTATACACCGCCTACCGGATTACTTAATCATCTAAATATATATAACATATTGCCTTTTATTTAATATATAAATATTTCTATACTATCTGCAGAAGCTAAATTTTTTACTATAGATAAATAGTAGCTGTAAAATCTATACTATAGGCTGGGGCTGGTAATTTAAAAATTTAAAAATCTAATATAAAAAACTATATAAAAAAGATAAAAGATTTTTCTACTTAAAATCTTATCTAAATATATATAATATATTATTTTTTATTTAATATATATAAATATTTTTATACTATTTATAAATACTTAGTTTTTTATTATAGTAGATTTTACTATATTTAAATAATTATTATAAAACCTATACTATAGATTAGAGCTGGTAATCTAGAATTTTAAAAATTTAATATAAATAGCTGTATAAAAAAGGCTAAAGGTCTCTCTATTTAAAAGCTTATTGTTGGCTGTAACCCTAAGTATGGGTATTCTGCCACCAGCAACCGCTTCTGCTTCTATCGACTCCCGCCGCCTCTAGCAGGACCTTATATAATTATATATAGCTTAGAGTTAAAGAATTAACTAAATATTTATAATTATATTAATTTTTTTACTATTAGCAACTATTATTACTAATATTATTAGTAGTATATTCTACTACTAATTTTTAGTTTATCTAAAAATCTAATAATTAATTAAAATTAATAATAGCAGTATTTCTTAAATTAGTTAATTTATTTAAACTAAATATACTAAATACTTTTAGTAAAACGCCAGCAGCGCCGTTAATTATTTACTTTTTTTTAATTATTCTAATTTTTTTATTAATCTCTTATTTATCGGAAATCAAGTTGTTTTTTTATTATTATTTACTTATTAATATTTATATATCTAATATCTTTTTATTACCGTTTTAATTATAATTTTTAAATCCGACTAATCGGCTATACTAGTATAAATATTAATATTTTAATATATAAATTATAAAACTACTTTAATTCTTATTTTTTGCTCTAAGCGAAACTTCTGCTTTATATAATAATATATTATATATAACTAATATATAAAATCCCGAACTATATATATATTAATATATTTAAAAAATATTATTACTACTGTTTACTATATATAATAATTTATTAATATAGATTATAAAAATATAAGTAATATTTTTTATAATATATTAAATATAGTAATATTAATAGTATTATAAATATTAGTTAAAATAATATAAAAAGCTAGAATATACTATAGTTTAAAAAATAAATATAAAAATAAGTATAATTATTCTATTAAATAAAATAATAAATAATTATTTAAAGCGGCAATTCGGAAATTTAAAAATATTATTTTATTTTTACTATTACCGGTTTTTTTAATTTCTATACTAGTATTTTTACTAATATTATTTATAAATACTAAGATAAATATAAGTCTCTAAATAAATATATTCTTTTTTTTAATATTAATAATATTAATAATAACGCTATTACTATTAATAATAATACTATTTTAATTAATTCCGGGATTATTTATTAATACTTTAGTTCTATTATCTACTAAATTATATTTTTCTAATAAAATTAAAAAAATTAATTTTTTAATATTTTTACTTTAAAATATCTTTAATAAACTGTTATTAGTTTTAATTATTTAATCTGTTTTTATTGGTATAGTTAAAACTGTATTAATAAAACCGAAACTACTAAAATAAAAAGTAAAAATATTCTTAATATTAAATATATTATTAAAGTTAATATTTTTTATATTATCTATAAAGTCGCCTATAGTAAATATAAATATATAAATTTAATAAATATTTTACTATAACTAAGCTATTTAAACCAACTAAGGCGAAATAGTTATATATATTAATAATATTAGTATATAAATAAATATAGTAAAGCTGATAAATAACACCTAGAAGATTTAATTTTAGAAAATAATAATATAAATAATAATAACTATACTAAAAGTATATAATAAGTATTAATAATAATATTACTAGTAAAAAAATATATTACTATTATCTTCTACTCTACTTTTATTATTTCTTATTTATAATAAAAATAATAATAATAATAAATATTTTTATCGCCTATAAAATAGATTTTAAATTACTAATAATATTTACTAGTATACTTCTAATATTAGCTATTTCTATTTAAATATATTAGTATTATAAAGATATAGAGATCTAGTAGAGTATAATAAAAAAATCTATTACTATATTATTTAGATCTTTTATTAATATCTCTATATAATATTTTTTACTAAGAATACTATTATTATAAATTAAAATATAAATATATTATTCCGCGGTAACGCTAGTATATAGTAGATATAATAAATTAATAAAATCTGCCAGATTGGACTTATTAATTTTAGAAATATTAACTATTAGATTACTGCTATTAAAATATATTAAAAAATTCTAAATAATAAGTTATAAAAATAACTTAATAATTATAAATATATTATCTGTAATATTTGCTATAATTAATTTCTAATTATTTATATTTTTAAAATAAATAATCTTATTTAAATATACAGCGCCCTAAATAAATAAAATATTATTATTAAAATATAGTACTATATTAAACCTAAGCTCCGTAAATATATTAAAAAATCTAAAAAAAAAATAATACTTAAGAAATTTAGTAATAAAATAAATTTATATTTTATTATTTAAAAAAATAAATATAATCTAAATATAAAATCTTAAAATTATATTTATAATAATATTTATAACCGTTAAAATTATAATTAATATAACTAAAATTTAAATAATTAAAATAGTTTTTAATATTATTATAAACTGTATAGAATAGATTTTTATAGGCTATTTAATAGTTATTGCAATAATTATTAAAATAATAAATATAAAAATAAATATAATAATTAAAATAGTTAAGATAAGAACTATAAAAATAACTGTAAAAATTACTATAATTAGAATTATAATTAAAAATATAAATATAATTATTATTATAGTTATAACTACTGTAATAACTATTATAATAACTGCTATAATAACTACTACTAAAAAAAACCCTAGAAAATATATTATAATAAGACTAATAGTAATAGTAGTAATAATAATAAATTTATTTAAAACAGATATTTCTACTATAGCTAAATTAATTATATATATAAAAGATTCTAAAGTATATAAAGCTATAATAATAATAATAGTAAGAACAGTATTTATTATTGTCACGCCCGAGCGGAGGAATGGCAGTAACCACACCGCCTAGTATACCGCCCTTACCTATACTATATATAGCTGAGATAGCCTAATTAGAACTAGAAAATATTAACTTTTTTATAACTTATTAAATTAATTATTATAATAATAATATATTTTTAATAAATTAGAAGTCTACTCCCTAAGCCGACAGAGTATTTTAATTTAATTATTTTAATTTAATTTTTTTAAGCCTACTAATATATATTATATTATTATTTTTAAATTATATTATTTTATTAATCTTAAACTGCGTTGTTTTATTACTTTTACCGCGTTACTTTATTATTTTTACTATTATACTATAATCTGCCACCTCTTAACTATATCGATTTTAAGCTATTTAAACTTATTAATTTCTTATTATTTAAGCTTATTAATTTTTTTACTATTTAAACCTATTATTTGCCGATTTATTATCTTTATTTATATTTATTTTTATTTTATTTAATCTTAGTACTTTTTACAACGCCCGGTATATTTTAAAAATCTATAATAAATATAAATACTACTACTAAATATATAAGTAGATATTATATTTAATTCTATTTTTTCTACTACGCTGTTTTTACCGATTATAAATAATAAAACTTAATAGTTTTTTTTTAACTACGCGGATTCTATTAATCTCTGTAGTCTAATTTTCCCTATTTTTACTATATATTATTATTATTATAACTATTACTATCTATATAAATTTATTTTATCTATATAAATTTATTATTATAATATTTATTAGAATATTATTTAAATCGGAAAAATTAACTGTATAAAAATATTTTATAAAGTTTATTTATTATATTTATTATTTTTATTTCTACTTATTTATTTTTTTTATAAATAATTTTAATACTAATATATTTTATTAAGCTAAATTTATTTTTAAATATACTATACAGCTATTTTTAAGTATTTTAGTATTATATTCTATTAACTAGAATCTGTATAGACTAGAGATTTATAAAGCTGTTATTAAATTTTTTAAATTTTTTTTCTTTTTTTTTAATTTTCTATTTATATTAATTAGCTTAAAATATATAATAGTATTACTAATTTAAAACTATAGTTTATAAAATCTTTAGAATATATTATCTCTAAATTTAGAATATTATCGGTATTATTTTTATTATTAAATATTTCGGCTATTAATATTATTAATACTATACTATTTTTTATTAAATCTGCTATTTTAAATAACTTTATATTACTTTAATCTTTAAAGTTTTTAACTGATATTATTTTTATATTTACTATATAATATATACTATTATAAAAAAAACTTAATTTTATAATAAATAATAATAATTTTACTATAGAATTTTTAAAGTTAAAAAAAAATAAATATTCTATTTAAAATATATTTAGATTTCTAAATTTTTAATTTAATTTAACTAAGTTATTTAAAAGTATAAAAGTAGTTTAAAATAGTATAAAGAATATTTAGAATATTATTTAAAAAATATAAATATAGTTTATTAATATTAATATTTATTTTAAAATAATAAAGTAATATTAAAGTACCGCGTATAATATTAATAATAAAAAAAATAGGCGTTAGTATAAAGATAAAAACTATTATTATAAAAAAAATAAATAATATTAAAAAAAGAATTAAAATTATTATTATATAGAAAATTAATATTTTATATAAAAATATAATTATATTATTTAAAAAGTAGATAACTGTTTTGCAGAAGATTTTTAATATAATTATTAAAAATAAAATCCTAATCTAAGCAACTATAGGTTTAATAGAAATAGACTATATTAATCTAATAATTAAGACCGGCGCAATAAGTAAGATAACTATAATAAAAGAAATAGTTGTAGATTATTTTTTAATATTCTATATAATAATAGCTACTAGTAGAAAATAAATAAGATTAGTTATTTCTAGCCCGACTATTCTAATTATATAATTATTATCGGCGCTACTAAATATTCCGATAAAAAGTTTAGAATTTATTATAAAAATATTTATTTTTTTATTAAATATATTTATAATATAGTCGACTATAAAGAAAAAATAATAGTTAAAGCTAATATTTAAATTTATTTTATTAATACTATATTCTAATAGTACTATACTAAAATTATTAAAAAAAAAATATATAATCTATAAATATAATTTTAAAAATAGTTAGCTTACTAAACTATATAAATACTTTAAATTAGATTATTTTAAAGCTTATTAAAAACTTAATATACTTTTATATAGTTATAATAATATTTATAAAAAATAATTAATTAATAAATTTATTTAAAAAATTTTAATTTAAATAAGGGCAGTTTATATTATAAGTATTTTTAAATATTTTTTTATAATATAAGATTATTTTAATTCTAATTTATATAATAGTATTTTTTAATTTTATAAAAATACCGGTTTATTTTTTTTTTTTTATTTATTTAAAAAATAGATATTTTAGTAAAAGAATAAGATTGCTAAATATAAAATAAAATAAAAAAAATAAAAAAAAAAAAAAAACTAAAAATATTAAAAAAGATAAAAATAATTAGTAGTTTTACTATTAGTCCGATAACTAAAATTTCTACTAAAATAAAAATTATTTTTAATATAAATAATATTAGTTTTATAGTAGACTTACCGGTCAGCTAGTATATAATAACTAGTATATTTTTTCTTAAAATTAAATACTATTTATATTTTATAGTTAAGATCAACTACTATTTATTTTTTATAAATAGTATTAATTTTTATAATAATTATAATAATTTATATAAATATTTTATTAGTTATAAATAGCTTTTACTAAAGATACTTAGAATTATTAGCTATAAAATTATTTTTATAAAAATTATATTTATATAGTTAATTATAATATTAGTTAAGCTTATAATATATAGTATAATATAAATAATAGCGCTAATTAGATATATACTATATAGTATAATTTATATATTTATAATTATTATAACTATTATATATTTAATTATTATAATAATATAAAATCTAATATTAACTATAATATTTATAAAGTATAAAAATCTAAAACTAATACTAATAACAGCGTATATTTTATTAAACTTAAATAAAAAACTATTATATATTCTATTATATATAGTAACTATTTTATTATTTTTATATTTAATAATAAGCTGTATATTTATCTTTTTTATTTTATCTTTATTATTATATCTATTATATTAAATAAAATAATTTTTAATATTAATATTATTATCTCGGAAACAGTTTTTAATATAAATATTATTATTTTAGATATTATTATTTTTAATTATTTTACTATAGAACAGATATATAACCTTAGCTATATTAATATTTTTAGAAAATTAAAGCTAATTATAATAAAAGTCGGCTTAAATATAATTAAATTATTAATTAAAGTAATTATTAACTTTAGTTACTATAGATTTTTAATTAATAAATAACTTATCCGCAGTATTTCTAATATCGATATTTATATTTTTAAAAATTTTAATATTAAAAAAATTAGCTTCCGCTATAAATCTATATTATATATAATATTTTATATTAATTTTTTTTTTCTACTTCTATAATTAATAAATCTTTATATACTAAAATTACTATTTATATCTAAATTTTACTAAAATTTAATATCAGCTTACTTATTAGTAATAAGATTTTATATATATAAAAAATAATACTTAATTCTAAAACTAATATTAGTATTATTAAAATTTATAATAATTTTATATTTACTATTAAATCTACTAATATTTTATAGTACTTTATTCCGCAATCTGTATATACTAATTAGTAGATTAATATATCTACTTATTTAAAAGTTTATATATTTATTAAATTAATTTTATTATTTAAAAATAACTATTTTTTTAACCTAACTACTTTATAAGTTGGCGATATTTAATTTTTTATATATTTAATTAATAATAATATTTTTTTTATTAAAGCCTATAATTTTTACAGTAAAATATAATATATTAATTATTATATTTATATAAAAATTATTATAATTAATTTTTATATTTCTATATTTTTTTTAAACGTCTATCTAAATCTTACTACTATATCTAATATTAAGTCTAATATATTTAAATAGTATAGCTTTAATAATATTAAATTAATTAAAATTAATAACTAGTATTAGCAGTAAATAAGTTATAATCTTATTAATATATATATTATAGTAAATAATAATACTTATATTATAACAGCTAATAATAGCTTTTATAAAATTAATAATAATATATTTATTATAGATAATAGTATAATTTTATATAATAATATAATCTAGTATAGTTCTTAATACTATTAATTATAAAATATTATTTTAAAATATAATATTTAGATAAATACCGATAGCTTTAATATTAGTATAATAAGAATTTCTAAATTTTAATAAATAAAAATATTTATAAAAAAAAATAGGAGTACCGAGTTTTTAAAACTTATATTTATTAAATAAGTCTAAATAATTACTATATAATTAATAATATATTTAATAAATTATAAAAATAAAATAAATTAGAATATATAATATTATATATTTTATTAGTATATCTAATCTTTATTATTTAACGAGATATTTATAATACTATTAAAAAAAAATATAAATAAAAAAATATATTATTATTAATCTTTATAGTATAAATACTAAGATAATATTTAATAAATATTTTATTCTATATTAAAAAAATATTATTAATTTAATATAAAAGTATTATTTTATTACTATAGTTAATACTACTAAATTTTTTTATTAATAAAAAATTTATTATAATTATTAGAAAAAAATTATAATAATTATTTATAAAAAATAAAAAATATTTAATATAATAATTATAGATTTTATTAATAGTATATTTTATATTTAGCGCTAAATAGATTTTAATTTTAAAAACTTTATATAATTCTGCTGTATATATATTAATAATATTATTATTATATCTAATATCTTTAAAAAATATTTTTAGTATTTAGATTTTATTTTTAGCTGTTTAGCAATACTAAATATTAAGTTTAAATTTTTAAAAATATTTATAATATTTTTTTTAGCCGATCTTCTAAATCTATAGATTAATATTTTAAATTTAGTTATATTTAAAATAAAGATTAAAACTATTAAAATCTTTAAGTTTTTTAAAATATTAATATAATTAAAATATTATTTAGATCTTATCAGCTACTATTAATATTATATATAATAATATATTTAAATAGCGGATTTATTATAATATAGAAAAATAGAACTATTAAAAAAAAAACTAATAAAAGACCAGCAGTATAAAATATTTATAATTAAAATAATACTTAATTTAACTCTAAAAAAATAAAAAATATTTAATATTTTATAAAAAAAATTTACTAATTTATAAAGCCTTATCTATTTTAATTCTAATCTTTTTTTTTATTAATCTTAATATTTTAAAAGCCGATTTTTTAATTATAGTCTACTATATTTTAAATTATATAATTTCTAATAAATCTGCTCTACTACTAAAAATAAAGATTTAACTAATCTTTTTTTTTTTAATTATTATAAGTAGCGGAAAAAAACTACTAAATAACTAAACTAAAAATTCTTTATCTTATATAAAAATTATATAAAATATAATATATAATTAAAAATATTGCTTAATTATTTATAATTTTTACCGACTATTTTATTATTATAAATCTTTTTATCTAAAATTTATTATATATTATAGTCGATATTAATAAGCTTAATTTATATTTTATTAAAATCTTTTAATTTATATAGTATTTTTAAATATATATTTTTTATTAATTAGATATAATTAATATAATAGCCGATATTCTATTTCGGCTTTTCTATAAAAATAGTACGCTAAAACTATATAATATTAATCTAGACTATTATAATAATTTAAATATATTTTCTATTAAATATATAAATATATTATATTTTTTAAATAAATTTAAAAACTATATTTATATAGAATATTTTTTTAATTTTTATATAATATAAATTTTAACTATATTTTAAGCTATAAATAATAGTCTAGATTCTACTATTTTTTTTATATTAAAAATAATAGTTTTTTTTATATAATAAAGTTGACTGTGCGTATACGCCGCCCGATATTATTTATTTTAATATTATATAATTATAAAATTACTTTTAAAAAATAGTTTTATACTAATAATAATAATATCTCTAATAATAATAATATTATAAAGATTAAAAAAAATATACTTATTAACTATAATAATAAGATTATTAATAATCTTTAGCTATATATTCTAAAGCCTTTAATAAAAAAGATTTTTAAAATAGTTTATAATTAATAGAATTATTAAAGATTTAAAAAATATTTAGATTTTTTATAAGATTTTATTATTTATAAAAGCTGCTGAGTATTATATTTATATTTTATATATTATTTTTAATATCTACTTTATTAAATACTATAATATCGACTTTTTAAAGATTTTTAATTAATTATATCTTTATTAGTCCTTTTTTATTAAATTATAATAAACTTTATTATTAATTTTTTTTTATTAATAGATATAATTAGCTACTTATTATAGTCGATAAATTTATAAAAAAAGTTAGATATATATTAAAATATATTATTTAAAATACTATATAGTAGAGATAGAAGATATTTATATATTTTTAATTATATAATTAAAATATACTATATATTATTATTTCTAATAAAAATTATTAATTTATATTTAATATAATAAGAGATCTTTATAAAAAATTAAATATTAATTAGCTTTTTATAACAGCTTACTATTTATAAATTAATAATTAATTAAAATATACTATTTAAATAATTAAAATTATACTTTATTATTCTACTATTAAAAATATTCTATAGATATATTAACTACCTCTAATTATAGTATTTTTAAATTTTTTAATCTATACTACTATCGGCTATATTTTATATAAATTATTATTTAGTATAGATTTATATTAATTATAATATTTTTTTAAAATTATATAAATATTAAAATACTAAGATTTTTAAAATCTATAATTAGATATTAAAAAAATAATTAAGTTTACTGTAGTATAAATAAAGTACTATTATAATTAATACTATTAATTAAAATTTTTTAAAAAAAATAATTAAATCTATTTATATCTTTATCGAGACTATAATCTATTATTTAATTTAGATATTTTTACTAAGCTGGGCTATTAATTCTCGGATTTTTATAAAATTATTTATTAAATTAGATATTTTATATATAAGCTAAAACTATTAGCTATATTTTATATTTATTTTATAATATTAATAGTATAGTTTAAATCAGCTTTAAAAAATAATAATATTTATTTTAAAAATATTAATATTAATAATATTATAGATAATTCTATAGATATATTTACAAATTTTTTTAGATATATTTATAAATAATTAACTACTATTAATAAAAATATAAATAAGTAGAAAATTAATATAATATTTATCTTATAATATATAAGATATAGTAGAGGCCTATATTATATAGAGTATTTAATTTATTAGTATAAATATTTATTAAATAAAAACTAGTAGATTTATAATTATAATATATAAATAGAAGACTTTATTAAAAACTATAAATAAAAAAATATATTTAATATAAATAAATAATATGTAATAGGCTGTAATCGGCAGCTTATAGTCTATTAATATATTACTATTATTTACTACTAGTTTTTAAATATTACTTTAGACTTATTTTACTTTATCTTTTCTAAAATTTATCTTCTATTTTATTTTATTCTCTTTAACTATAATATTTTATCTTATTTTATTTTTTTTAATTATAATATTTTATTTCTATTTCTATATAATATTTTTTTATAAAATCTTTTTATATTATATATATTAACTTTTTATACTTTTATTTTCTTTACTTTTTTTTTATTAGTCTTTTTTATACTATTTAAATAAATCCTATCTCTATTATATATATTAATTTTTAAAATAAAAAAAAACAACTACTTAGAGCTGTAATACTAATAAGATTTTTAAATATTTAAAAAAAAATAGCGGCTTCAACTATATAAAAATTATTATCTTTTTTATTAAACTTTTATCCGATAAGTATTATATTTTTTTTAATAATTTTTATTATATTAATCTATTCTCTGCAATATCTAAATTTAAAAAATTTATAATATTTATAATTATAATTAATATAATAAAAAATAATAATATTAAATTAAATAAAGATATTCTATATAATAATATATTTTAATCTATTTATTTTTGCGCTGAATATAGCTATTAAAATTAATATATAATAATTAAAATTAGAAAAATAACTATAAAAAATATTATTTAAAATAAAAAATTTAGTTATAAAAAAAATAAAAATATAAAATTAATAAAATACTTTATAGCAGTAACTATTTTTAAATAGTATTATAAAAAGATTTTAATAATTTTTTAGTTATTTATTAAATAAATATTTAAATAAAAAAAAAGCTAGCGCTAATAAAAATATAATTTTTTTATTTTATTTTAATTAACTAATACAGCTAAGCTTACTATAAAAACTAAATTTAACTAAATTATTTAGAATAATAATAATAAAAATAAATAAAAGTTTTTTAAAAACTATACTATAATAATTTTTAATAAAAATAAAATTAATAAATCTAATAATAAAAGATTAGGCCGGATTAATAATTTACTAATTAATTCTTATAGAATATTCTATATTAAATAACTTTTAATAGAATATTAGTTATATAGTATTAAGTACCGAGTTGCTGCCGGCTTTTAAATAATATATAAAACTTATTATTAGCTATAAAGATTTTAAAAAATAAAAAAATATATATAAATATTAATAACTAAAATTATAAAATTTTATATTAAATTAATAATAATAAAAAAAATTCTTTAGTCTACAGACAGAGCTGTATTTATAACTAAAATTATTTTAACTAAATTTAAGGCTATATTTACCGCCGCTAATAATACTATAGTTATATTTATTATTACTAATAATACTATAACTATTAAAATTATTAAAGCTATATCTGCCGCCGCCGATAATACTATAATTATATTTATTATTACCGATAATACTATAACTATTAAAACTATATTTATTATTAATATTAATAAATTTATTATAGTATAAAATAAAGTAAAATATTTTAAGCTTAATTTTAAGTAGATTAGTTAAAATAAATTAGAATTGCTCTATAAAAACTATATTTTAAAATAAAATCTAAAAAAATATATAAAGCAGCTTAATAAGCTTACTATATTATATAATAAATAAAAAATTAATTATAAAAAACTATTTAAAATATTTAAAACTATTAAAATATAATATAATAATCTATTTATAGAGTATAATACTTTAGCTATTAAATATAATAATTTAGCTACTGTCCGCAATACTTTAATTATTAAATATAATAATCTAATTATTATTTATAATTATCTAATTATTAATCTATTTATAAAATATAATATTTTTATTACTAAATATAATAAATATAATTTTACTATAGAATATAACTATCTACTATAATAATAATTAACTATATAAAATAACTATATAAAAGATTTAATTATAGAATATAATAAGCTTACTATTAAGTATAATAATCTTATAGTTAAATATAATAATATTACTATTAAATATAATACTATTACTTTTTATTAGAACTATTTAGTAATTAAAACTATAGAAATTATTAAATCAGTATAAATTATAGAATTTAATACTATTTTAGATTAACTTAATAACTAGATAAATTAGAACAGTCTTATAGAGTCTATTTACTTTTTTATTAAAAATTATTGCAACTAAATCTATTAATATCTATAAAGCTAGATCTATTAATATTATTAATATTTATAAAACTAAATCTATTAAAATATTAAAATTTATTAATACTATTAATATTTATAAAACTAGGTTTATTAATATCTATAAAACTAGATTTATTAAAATATTACTATTAAGAATAATAGTTTTGCAGAAGGCGGTACTGTTACGCCTAAATAAAGAAATAGCAGTAACTACACCGCCTAGTATACCGCCCTTACCTATACTATATATAGCTAAGATAGCCTGATTAGAACTAGGAAATATTAACTTCTTTGTAACTCACTAAATTGATTGTTACAATTATTCTAATATTAACTATAATAAAAAAAAGCCTTAGACTATTATAAGCGTTAAAATATATTATATCTATAATATTTAAATTACTTTATATTTTTTACTTTAAATAATATACTATATATATATTATAAATTATAATCTATATATATTTTATATATCTATAGATACTATAACTCCTATAATTAATATAAATAAATTTTTTATTATATCTAAATCTAAATAATTATTTAAAAATTAGTAATATACTACTATAAAGATCTATATTAATAATGAAATTAATATACTATATCTAGACTCCGGATATACTATATTAATTATAAATAAGCAGTAGCTGAAAGCTAATTTTCCAGATATTTTAATAACTATTATAAATTAATCTATATATATCTATAGAGTTAAGTAAAAATTTAATAATATTTAATATATTTTATTATTTATTTTAATTTTTATTAAAGTTAATAATTAAATAGTTTTAATCTATATATATATAAATATATATTTAATCTAAAATCTTAAAGTATATATTTTTATTAGTTATAATATTCTTAGGCTATATAGATTTAAAATTAATTTTAAGAATTATTTTATTAATATTATTTACTATTAAAATACTATTTTTTTAATAATTATTTTTAAGCCTAATTATCGCCAGAGTCGACTAATCTTTATAAAAAAAAGATTATTATTTCTATATATAATAAAATAATATTATTAGTATAATCTTTAATTCTCGCCGCTAATAGAAACTATATTTTTAAATTAAAATAGTATACTAATACTATCTTTTTTATCTATATTATTAATATAAACTTTAGAAGTATAATAGTAAATAATCTATTTTTATAGCTAATTACTATTAATTACTATATATAATTAAACTAAATTTTTAAATTTAATATAACTGCAGTATATTATACTATATCTAATTTAAACTAATATAAAATACTATAATTTTTTATATCTATATTATTAAAAATATAAAATTAATTAAAATTTAATATAAATTTATTTATAATAAAAAAATTAAAGTATAAAATTACTATTTATAATATAAATAAATAATAAAATATACTTAAGGCCCTTATTAATAAATATTTAAAAATATAGATTAATAAAAATATTATTAAAATTTTTATAAACTATTAGCTTTATATTCTTTTTTATAACAGCTAAAAAAATAAACTAAATAAAACTACTAAAATTTATAAATTTAATTCTATATATTAAAAGACTATTAATAATATTTTTAATAAATTATTTAAAACTAGCCGCTTAAAAAAATCTAAAAATTTTATATTTTTCAGCGCTTTTATTTTTATTATAAATAAAATAGTAATTAATAATATTAGATATAAGTTGCTTAAACTGCGTCTAGTAATTAATATCTATATATTAAATATATTAGCTATTTCTAATATATATCCTATACTAATATAAATAGATATAATTACTATTTTAATTAGAGCTAATTATTTTTCTATACTAGATATAATTAAAATATTCTATTAATAGCTAATTTATTTTAATAATTAGAGATTTATAGATATTATCTTCTACTATAGCTAAAAATATTTTAAAATTTATTTTATAGATTATTTTAATTTAATTTTTTATATATAATAGTAAATTAAAAACTTATTTTATTATATATAAAAATTTCTCTATATCTATATAAACAACTTTATTTTTTTTAAAAAATATTTAATAACTATTTTAGTTATTTAAAATAATTTTTTAATAAATATAAAACTATATAGATTATATTATCTATAGATAAATTATTTCTCGGTTTTCTTTTAATTAAAATTTTTAATTAGAATATAAATATTTTTAATATAATTATAATTAATTTAAAAGTTGCTGTAATCAGAAAACTAGAATTCTTTAAAATATTAATAAAACTAAATTACTTTATTAGTTTAATAAACTGGCTGTGATAGATTTCGACGTTATTGATATTCTGCTATTAGTTCCCACCTTCGGGTATTCTTTAGTAGATCTTGATCTTCTAAACTTTCTTCTTCCTTAATAACTTTGTTTTAATTAATTTAATACAATCAGATCTTCGTCTTATTAACTTCTATATTATATAGTAGCATATTCTTATTATAAAACGGTCTAGAGATATCTCTAAGATTATACTATTTAAACTAACATCTTTTCTATATATTTCTTATTATTTTTAATTACTAGATCACCGTATTGATTATTATTTTCTATATCTCTATATCTGAAGGTTCCTCCCAGTTATAAATTCTTATTATTTATATTCTACTATTTATATCCGCGTTCGCCTATATAGATTATCTAATTTATTTTATTTTTATCTTATTTTATAATTTACTTAACTAAACTTTATATATAAATTGTCTTTACTAAATTTATATTATCTGTTATCTATATTTTAACTTCTATATTAATTAATATCTTAATTATCTCTATTAATCTATACTACTTATTTATATCTTTTTATTATATATTTTTATTTTATATTATAATTAAAATTTTATTAGTTTAGAGAAGTCGAAGATATTTATTTAATAAACTTATTTATATATTTATTTATTTATTTAATAATATTAATATCTTTTAAGCTTATTTACTAAATTATTAAATATTTTAATAGTAATATTTATTTTTTTTAAAATAGATTTAATAGTTTTATTTTTTTTAAATTTATTATATTATATCTATTATATACAAATCGGTATTAGTAAAAAACTATATATATTTTTTTTTTAAAATCTTAATAAGTCTATTTTTTATAAAAATATTTATATTTTTTTTAAATATATTAAATATCTTATCGGCTCTAATCTATTTATTATTTAGCTAAATAATAGTTATTTTTAGAACTTATTCTTTAACTTTATTAAACCGCCCTGTTTTTTAAAATATATATATTCTTAGTTATTAACTAATATATTTTTACTATTATTAGTTTTGCTATTATAAGTTATACTAATACTAAATCCTTATTTAATTAAGCCTATATTACCGAAAATATCTATACTAAATCCTATTACCTAGTCTAAATAATTAGTTAAACTAATAGACGTCAGCTTTAAAACATCTAAATACTAAAAAGTTAAAAATATTAATATACCTAGATATTAAAAAATTAAAAATATTAATACTTAAATACCAAAGACTTTAAGATGTATTATTTCTGGCGCTTTTTCTACTACTAAATATTCTAGTAGAATTGCTTTTTATTCGCCTATATTCCCTATTTTTAATTCTGCCTTTATTAATTGCCCTAGAAATATTAATTACTCCGAAAATACCGAGTATTCTAGTTTTTAATATAATAAACTGCTTAAGCATATATACAGTAATATATTTAATATCTATACTAATCCTTCTTTTAGTTAACTTAATTTTCTATTTTTTAATATTAATATCTCTACTTCTACTTCTATTCTAGATTTTAATACCGAGTTACTATTTTTTAAACGCCTTTTATTCTTATATTATAAATATTATTATATTAATATTAACTGTTCTATTAATCAACTAATATAATCTATTAAAAAAATAGTTAATACTATATCCGGTTTATTAGATACTAAACTATCCGGATCTTCTTTTAATCTTAGGCTACTATCCGGTTTTTTATTTTTTAAATAATTTAATACTAGTAATAATAATTTTTCTTCTCCGCCTAATCTATTAATATAAATATAGAATATATTTATATAGTTGCTTAGTTGTATAAATAATTTTAAAAAATATTTTAATAGTAATAATAATAATAATCCTTCTTCTCCGCCTCCGTATAATTAATATAATAATAATCCCGGCTTTTTTAATCTAAATAATAATAATCCTAATATATATATAATATATATTAAGAATATAAGACCTAAAGAAATCGGTTTCTTCTAATCTAATATAAATAGTAATAAATTTATTAAATAAATTAACTATAATATATTTTATAAAAATATTAATATTTTTATTAATTATATTTATAATATTATTAAATAATATAGTAATAAACTTATTAAAAATAATCTATAAGTTTATTTATATAGTATTATTTTAATATAATTTATTTTTAGCTTATCTAAATTTAAAAAATTAATAATTAATAAAGCTACTTTTAAAAATAGATAAATTAAAAATCTACTAAATTAATTTCGCCCTAGCCTATTTACTGCCTTATTAAAACTTAATTATATATATTATAATTTTAATAATATAAATTCTAAATTAATTAGTTAGTTTATTTAAAATATAATCTAATACGCCTATACTACTTATATAAATAATCTATTTAACTAGCTGTTATATTTATAAAACTATATTAATATCTATTTTTATATAACTTTAACTAAACTAATAAAGATAATAATTATTAGTTAATTTTTAAAAAATTTTAATAATTAATAGTAAAAATAAAAAAACCTTATTTATATAACTAATAGATACAATTATAATTATAATAATTATAATAATATACTCTAGAATTAATCCTATAGATCCCGTAACCAAAGATAAGAACAGATTAATTATTCTAATTATAATTATTATAATAACCGAAATAATTATAATTATTATACTAATAATATCTAAAGATATTTTAGTTGCCTATACTAAAACTATTAGTAATCAAACTGGCAGTTAAATAATTTATAGTAATTAAACAACCAGTAATAGTCCTATTAGCAGTAATATTTATATATCTAAAACTATAATTAAGATAATTAAATATAATATAGTTTACAGCCGCAGAATTAAGGTATAAATAATAATTAACAACTATAGAATTAATATAATAATAGTAATAATAGATGCTAAAATCAGCAGTATAGAAACTATTAAAATACTAATTACTTATAGTAAAATATTTGTTCTAGTAATTATAATAATCGCTCCGGCCGCAACCGCAATATATATATCGCTATAACTAATTCTTTATTATCTAAAAATATTTATAATCTTACTTTTAATATATATAATAATTCTAATATCTATAGTTTTTTTAATAAATATTTAATTTCTAGTTCCTTTAATTATCTATATAGTTCTAAATATAAATATTTTAAATATATAAAAAATAATCTATATAGATATAATAATAACTAATATAATAATAATTATAAGTATAATAATCTCTATAATAAAGATAATACGTATTATAAAAAGTATAATAATATATATATTGCCTATATTATCTATATTAAGAATAACTATATTAAAAAAAATAATAATATTCTTTAAGATAATTTTTCTATAAATACATCTTTTTCTACTATATTAAATATATCTATATCTATTATAGATAAAGCTTTTTTTATTCTATATAATAATTATAATATATTATTCCTTTTAAAAAATAAGTTATATATATATTTATAGTATTATACTATAAAATCCCTATAAGTTAAATCTACTAAATTTACAGTTAATAATAACTTTATTATTATATTAAATTAATATAATCAGCAAATTGCTAATATTAATATTCTAATCCTAAAATTATTTAAATCGGCTATAGCGGAAATCAGTCTAAATACTATAAGCTAATATACTAAAATATATATTAATATAAACTATACTATTACTATTAGTAACGCAGATCTTCTTTATTTTCTTAATATTAATATCTATAATATCTTAATAATTCTTTATATTAAAAAAATCGGTTTTATATATTAGATAAATTAGTATATTATACTAAATATCTATTTTCTAAGATATTAGAATCTATATACTTATATATTTACCCCTATATTTGCCTATATTAAAATATATATTTATTTAATTAAAAAACTTTTTTTAAATATTTTTATTAGTATTAATATTATAGTATATAAAAAGATTATTTCTAACTATAAAAGATAAATTACTAATATTTAATTTTACTATAATTTTATTTTTTCGATTTAAACTATTATAGTACTAAATAAATTAATAAAAATATCTATATATACTACTAAATATATTATTATTCTTTTTTATTCTTAAATTATATTTTTTATTAAAAAGATTATTAGTTTTTATAAAACTAATTATATTTTTAAATTTAAAAATAATATAGAATTATTAATATATAGTTATTTAGTTAATACTAATTTTTTTTTATTAAAATAATTAATAAATCCTTATTTCTAATAATAATTAATTATTATATAAAAATTAAAATTTTAAATAGTAATAAATATATTACCGTATATAAAGCCGAGAACTATATTACTAAATTTAGTTATTTAAATTCTTATATTTTACTATTTTTCTATACTTATAACTACTATTATTATATTATAAAATCTTTTTATATAGCTGAAATTCTTACTGCTGTATATTCTAACTATATTTAAGTATATAAAGCTATTTAGATTAATATCTCTAAATATTATAGTAAGTTATTTATATTTATTATTACTTATTTATTCTCTATAATTTAGTCTAAAGCCGATTATCTATCTAAATCCGATCCTAGACTATCTAAATATATATTACTATTTAAAATAAAATATATTAATAAAAATAAAATATTTCTTTTTTCTAATAATATAACCGTTTATTAAAGTAGTTATAAAAATACTTTTTTATTACTTACTATATTTTATAATATATAAACTAATTCTAATAATTCTAATATTAATATAATTAATATTCCTAAGGATTAATAAATATAAATTTTTTTAAAAAAAAATAATAAAAATATACTATAGTTTATAAATCTCGCGTCTACCAACTTCTAAAATATAATTATAAAATAATTAATTTTATTTTTAATCTTTTTTATATATTTAATAAAATATTATATATAAAAATATATACGCTATCCGTATATTCTATATTTATAGTATAAAAATATATAAATAGTTAAGTAAAGGATTATTCTATTATTAATTTATATATAGTAAACTAAAAAACTAAATCTAATCTTTATCTAATTTTAATATAAAAAAATATTTTTTATATAATTAAAAAATATAAATATATTATTATTATAGACGCCGCTAGATTTTTTTACTAATAACTAATATATATTAGTTACTATAATTAATTAGCAGTTGTTATTTACTGCAGTAAAAAAACTTTTTATATTATTTTAATAGACTTTATTAATTTTATTTTATTTATCTAATATTAAATAGATTTAAATCTATATAAATTCTATATCTTTATTAAAATATATATTAATAATATTATTATTATATTTTATAAATATAAAAAGTATTTTAAATATTTATTTTTAGTTTTTAGTAAACTTTAAGATTTAAATATTAAATTAGAACTAATTAAGATATATATTAGTTTTCTATCTATTCTTTTTTTTAAATAATATATTAATATTTTAAATTTATTAATTTTTAAAAATAAAATTACAGCTATTTATAAATTATTATTTTTAAAAATACTAATATAGCTAAACTAATATTTTAATATAACCGGCTAGCTCTATTATTATATAAATTACTATATAAATAAAATACTTCCTCTTTAAAAATAGAAAACTTAATTATTTTATAATTAATTATTAATTAAAGTGTTTTTAATATCTCTAAATAGTTTTTATATTTCCGACTACTTATTTAAATATTTTAAATAATTCTAATAAAACTATATAAATAAAATCTTAATTTTTAATCTTATTAAAGCTGAGCTTTATATCTTTAAGATTTTATAGAATAATTTTAATAATATTTTTAAACTAATATACTTTATATTTTTTAAATAAATATATTTAGATTTTAATACTTATTATAATAGCTATAAAATAATATTCTATTATATTAATAACTATAAATATAAAGATATATTAAAGCTATCTTTTTATATATATATCCGCCCGATTTTTTTCTTAGTTATATTTTAATATCTACTAAAAAAACTACTAATCTATAAAATTAAAGATTTTATACTTTATTTAAATATTATAAAAACTTTAATATATAGTATAAGCTGTATATTTAAATATTTCTTTAATTATATATATCGACTACTCGAATATTATTATTCTGTTAAAATAGATTATATTTAATACTATTATTATTAAATATTTTAATTTTTATTTTATATAAATAAGCTAATATATCTAATAGTTTTATTTAATAGTATATTATTATTTTAGTATTACTAATATAATAGTAGATATACTATTTTACTTATCTTAAAAAGATATTATATATATATTTAAATATAATTTTAAAAATATTTCTAAAAATATTTTTATTATCTATACTATTAAAATTACTAATAAATTTAAAAAATATATTTATAATAGCTATTTCTAAGATTTATATATATTAAAAATTATATATATTTTTAAATCAGATTTTACTATAGATTTTCTATATATTATAGAAAATAGATTACTATATATAATAAAGCATATCTTATATAAAAATAATAAAATTAAATTAGTTAATTTTTAAATATCTAAATATATTATTACAGATAATAGTTATATTATTTAAAAACTATAGATCTATATACTATTTTTATTTATTTTAAAATTTTTTAAAATTATCTATAATAAAAAATACTACTAAAAATTTAAATACTATCTTTATAAATTATATAATTTTATTATTTATAAAATATTTAAATATCTATATAATTATATTAATAGATATTTTTAATATCTTAAAAACTATATCTGTAAATACTATTTCTATAGTATTTTATAACTAATAATTTTTATTACCGAACTATTCTATATATTTACTATAAATTTTATTATTTTTTTCTCTATTAAAAATAGTAATAATTAAGTATTTATTATAGTTAATAAATTTATTAAATAAATTAATATAATTTTAGACTATTCGACTATAAAAGCTGATAAATAAAATATTATTATTATTTATTATTTTTAAAGCTATAACTAGGCTATTTTAGTTATTATTATTTCTAATTATAATATCCGCTTTATATTATTTTTTTTAAAAAAACTATTTTCTTATTTATATATTAAATAGTATTATTTTATTATAATATATTTCTAAACCGATAGTTAATTAAAGTAAATAATTTAAATTATTAAGATAATAATAAAATATATAACTATATAGTAAAAGTTGTGGCTTACAGTTATTTTATTTATTATTATTATTATTAATTTTTTACTATCTACAGCTACTAAAAAATTATTTTACTATTTTATATTTAATATATTTTTATATTAATTATAGAACTTAATTAAAATAATTTTTAACTATTTTTATTTTAATTAATATTTTTAAAAAGTTAATATATCTAAACCTTAAGATATTATATCTAAATTATTTAAATATTTAAAGATTAAAGTTGTTGTTCTCTTAAAATCTTTTAAAGAGATTAAAGCTGTTCTATTTATTTTATTTAAATATTAATATCCTAATTATTTTAAAAAAGTTATCTTTATTAATACTGCCGCGTCTTCTATCTTTATATTCTTAATTATCTAAAACTATTTATATTAATTAGATATAAAAAAAGCCCTAAAATTTATAGCTATATATATAAAAAGAATCTATAATATAAAGTATACTTTAATATTATTTATATTCGGCAATTTAGTATATTTATATCTATACTAAGATTATACTATTTCTACTATTAAAAATATAAAAATTAAGCTTATCTAATAATATATTAATTTATTTAAAGTTTTTAAAATTATTAATAAATATATATATCGCCTTAATCTATTTAATATATAAAAAATTTATCTAGTTATATTAATTATTTAGCTTAAGCCTATTTTATATAGTAAAGATCTATATAGCCGTATTTTTAATAAATCTCTGTATATTAAAAATAAATATTTTTATAATAATAACTATTAGAAAATATCTATAGTATTAAATAAATATATTATCCTTTAAAATTACTACTGTATATCTATTATATAATATCTTATCTATTAAAAGAAATATAGATTTTAATATAATAAATAGATATATAGTAAAGATCTTACTGCTAATAACCTTATTTATAATTATAAATATTATATTAGTAGATATATCTAATATCTTCCTATTTTATTATCTTCTAGATTATTATTTTTTATATTTGCGTATTTAGATAGTTCTATTATTACTTATATTAACTTTATATATTTAACTAATATAAATATCTATTTTTAAAACAGTAGTATCTATAATAGATTTCGATATTATTAATATTCTACTGTTAGTTTCTATCTTTAGGTATTTTTTAGTAGATCTTAATCTTCTAAACTTTCTTCTTCCTCAACAACTTTGTCTTAACTAATTTAATACAATCAGATCTTCGTCTTATCGACTTCCATATCACTGGCTAAAAAATTATATTTTATTCTATACTAAAGTAATTTATCTTTTATAATAAAAAAAATATTTTTTATTAAAATAATTTTAAATAGTCTTAATAAGACTATTTAAAAAAATTATATAATAAAAATATTAGTTATAGAGCTGATAAATACTAAACTTAAGTTTTTTTAAATAATTAAAAATATTTTATACTAGAAGCCGGTATTAATATATTTTAATAAATTCTATATATTTTATATTAATATTAATACTTTTAAGTAGTAAGGTATAAAGATTATACTATTCTATATAGTATTAGATAATTTTTTAAATTTAAAATATAATATTAAATAAATACTAATAGAAGTCTCTACTATAAATATAATCTAGCTAATTTTTTTTTAATTATAAATTTAGCAGCGCGGAGAAAAACTACTAGCCGATTAAATTAAAAATATCTAAACTATTTTAAATAATTAAAAAATATAGATATTTAATATAGATAGTAAAATAAATAGTTATCTATATTAATTATTAAGTAATTAAAACTCTATTTAAATAAATATTTTTAATATCTATTTTTATAATATAGCTAAATCTTTATTTAATCTAAACAGCTTAATATTTATAGCTATTTTATTTATTAGTAGTATATAAATTAAAAAAACTTTATATTATTTTTAATATTTTATTTTATTTATTATTTTTTATTATAGATATCGCTAATAATAATAATTTCTATCTTAATATACTATAGAATAAACTAATAATATTATTAATATATTTTACTAATAATTTTAAATAAAAGATTTAAAAAGCTTATTCTAAAAATATTAAATAGTTAAAAATTATAGACTAGATTAGAAAAAATAATAAAATATAAGCTTTAGTTAATTTACTTTTTTATATAGAAAATAGACTGCTTTTTAATTTCTAAAATTTACTATATATATTTTTATCTATATTTAAAAAGATTTTTAAAAATATTTATAATATTTTTAAATATTTTAGTAAAAACTATATTATTAAAAATTTTTATAGTTTAATATTTCTATACTATAAATACTAGATAAAGTAATATATTATCTATTATAATAAATATAATAAAAAAAATACTTTAATATTACCCTTATAGGCGACTTTAACTAATATTATTACTACTAATTTTCTTTTATATTTTAATAATTAATATTATTATAGTTTTACTAAAAAAAATAATAATAAGTCTAATATAGTATTTATAATAATATATAAATATATTAAAAAAATTACTATAATTACTGGCTGCTATAACTAGAATATAATATAATAAGTAGAACTTTTATTAGAGAGGCTTACTCTAAATAACTAAGATATTTCTAAAATTTTTATTAATAATAAAGATTTTAAATTTTTATTTAATCTTTAGACCGCGCTATTTATTTTACTAGATATTAAATAGTATTTTACTACTACTAGCTATATATAGATAAATAGTTAAAATAAAAAAATAAATTAAATAATTAAGATATTTTTCTATTATATAATTATATTATTAATAAATATAGTAGACTAATTAAAATTACTACTATAAATATAGGTAATATTAAACTTTTATAAAAATATCTTTATCTAATCCTTTTTTTATATACTAATATATAATATAGAATTATTTATAATACTAAATCTAGATATATTATTATAAATAGATTAATTTTAAAAATTTTTTATATAAATAATAATTTTTAAAATCTTATAAATTATATAAATAAATATAAAATACTGCTATAATATCTAGTATAAAAATATTGCCTTTTAGAAAAGTAACTTTATTAAGTTATATTTATACTAAGATTATAAAATTATAATAATTTTTAAAAAAAAATTTAATAATATATTTATAGGTCCGTTTAAAATATTAGAAAAAAAGTTATTATTAGTATATTATTTAAAACTGCTATCTGGATTATATATATATCCGGTAATTAGTATTACTTATTTAAAATTATATTTATAAAGATTAACTAAAAAAGTTAATATTCTTTAGAAAGACTTTTTTAATTATATATATACTAAACCGGAGCTTATTATTAGTAATTCTTATAAAATAAAATTACTTTTAAATTAAAAAATAAAAAATAGCTATTTTAAGTATTTTATTAAATAGCTAGATTATAATAATAAATATAATATTTAGTATAAAAAAAGTAATCTGCAGAATACTATAGAATTAATATAAAAATATAATAATTAATACTCTAAAACTAAAGAATTAAACTAGAAATAACTAATATATATTTTATATATTTTTTAAAACTATAGTCGACCGCATTACTAGTAAGATATTTTATTTATTTTATTTTTTCTATATTATTATTTTACTTCTCTCCGACCTTAGTATTTTCTTATTTTTTTATTATTTTTCTATTAGTATTTTTTTTATCTTATTCCAGCACTTCTATCTTTTTTATTTTCTTAATTTAATAATTTTTATTATTTTTTATTAACTGTTAATTTATTATTTTTTTTATTTATCTAATATCTAATCTATAAACTATTATTACTATAAAATTAATTAGGGCCAATGCAAAGCTAAATAATATAAATAGAGAATTCCTAATTTAGTTTAAAGATTCCGATATATCCGAAATATTTATTTAATCTAATTTTTTATATATATTACAGCTATTCTTCTATAGTTATAAAAATAGTACTAAATATAATTTTAATCTATATAAATATAAATTATAGTAAATAATAAAAGTAAAATCTAAGGCTTTTAGAAAAAATATTTAAAAAACTAATAAAAAATTTAATAAATATAGATTATTAAATCTATATTTAAAAATAAAAAGTAACTCCGGTATAGATTTTATTTTTATCTATAATTTTAATCTAAAATTTTATTATTTTAAATCTTATTATTCTAATCTTTTTAAATATTTATTTTATTATTCTAATCTTTTTAAATATTTATCTAAAGTTAATATAGTAGAAAGAAAAACTATAAAAAAAAAGTTAATAATAATAATAATAATATAGTAATAGGCCCTAATTTTAATAATCCTATATTTAATATTACTATAAAAGTAATTAACTTTAATTTTAAATAAACCTTAATTATTCGCCTTTTAAAAAAGTATATAATATTTTTATTTTTATTATTTAAAAATTAGTTTTTTTTTAAAATTATTAAAATTTATTAAATCTAAGCTATCCAAATTTATAATTAAATAAATATAAAAAATAAGATATATTTTTTAATATAGCTTTATTTATAATAGTTTAATTATTTATATTTATATTATTAGTTAAGTTAAATCTAGCTTACTGTAGTAAATAAATTAGTCTAGTATTAATATTATTTTTAAAAAAAAATAAATTATATTATTCTTTTAGAATTTTTAAATAACTATATAGTTAAAAAATATATATTAGATAAGATAAAAGCCTAAAATAAAATATTTAATAAAAAAATTAAAAATTTTAAAAAAAATACGCGTATATAGCAAACTGCTACTATAAAATAAAAAATATATATTTTTTATTTTATTTTTAAAATTACTAAAAGTAAAATTTAAAATTTAGTTAATATAATTAATATAAATAAATAGTATTTTAGTCTAGCCTTAGACGATAAAATAAATTTATATAATTAGATAAACTATAGTTTTAATAAAATTAAAGATTAGAATTATATAATTTTTATAATATATATATTCTCTATCTAAATATAGAAAATAAAAAAATATATTATAAAATTTACTAAAAAGATAATAAAAAATAAGAAAAAGTAAAAAAAGAAAAACTTTAATTTTAATTTAGACAAGTTAGTCCGCCTATTTTTTAATAATAAAAAAATTAATAATATAATTATAATATTTACTAATACTAATTTAAATCTGCTAATACTATATAATTAGATTTAAAACTAATATCTATTATAAAAATTACTAAATCTATCTATAATAAAATAATTATATAAAATTATTTATAGTCTTTTAAAAGTCTTTAAAAATAAAAATAATATTTTAAATATAAATAAAAAACTTATAAAATAAATATAAGCTTAAAAAAAAATTTATATTAGTATTAATTTATATTTAAAATTTTTTTATAAATATTCTTAAAATATACTATAAAAAAAACTATATATTATTAATAATACTAAATAAAAAAGTAAAGGCATTTCTCGGCGCCGCGGAAAATTAGTTCTTTATTTAAAAAAACTATTTTTTTATTAATAAACTTATTAATAAGTAGTTATTACTAAGTAATCTTTTTTTAAAACTTGCGAAAATTAAATATTCTAAATATTATAATAGTTGCTAATTTATATTTTTATTTTTTTTTATATTTTTTTAAATATATATTATTATAGTTGCTAATTTATATATATTTTTTATTTTTTTTATATCTTTTTTTATTTTCTATATTTTTACTTTTTCTAGTTCTAAGTATTTTATATATATATTACCGTCTCGGGCTCCGTTTATTTTTTTTATTTTTTTTATATTATTCTGCTTATTACTTTATATTATATATATATTTTACTTATCAACTGGAGGAATTATTAGCTATAATTCTAAATATAGATATTCTATTATTAGCAACTGCTTCCGCTTCTGCCGATTTCCGCCGCCTTTAGTAGAATCTTATATAATTATATATAGCCTAGAGTTAAAGAATCAACCAAGTATTTATAATTATATCAATTCCTTCGCCATCAGCAACTATTGTCACTAATATCACTTATCTAAATATATATAATATATTATTTTTTATTTAATATATAAGTTATTAGATCTTTATAATCTTAACTTAGTTTTTATACTATTTATAAATATTAAGTTTTCTATTATAATAAGTTTTTACTATATTTAGAAAGTTACTATAAAATCTATACTATGAATTAAATTAGTAATCTTTTTAGTATAAAAAGTTATATAAAAAAGGCTAAAGGTCTTTATACTTAAGAGTTTATTTTAATATATATAATATATTACTTTTAGTTTAATATATAAATATTTTTATATTATTTATAAAAACTCAGTTTTCTACTACAGTAAGTTTTTATTATATTTAAATAATTACTATAAAATCTATACTACAGGCTGGGGCTGATAATTTACTTTAGAGATCTAGTATAAAAAGCTGTATAGAAAAGACCAAAGGTCTCCCTGCTTAAGATCTTGTAATAACCATATATAACACTATCTACATCCTTGAACACTGCCATATATACTAGATTTTTAGTAAAAAAGCTTTACTACTTAAAAAAATAAATATCTTCTTAATAAGAAATTGCAAGTTACTCACCCTGCGTAAGGGGGCTGCTCTAAAGTTTTATTTATTTTTTTAATCGACATTTACAGAACATAGAACATGTATACAACTTACTATTCCAGCTTTACAGAAGACCTTTAACACTGCAGCATAGTATTACTGTTACTGCAGTCCTATACTATAGGTTGGGGCCGGCGACTCACCTTAAAGCTAGCAACTACAAATCAGCTAATAATGGAGAGCTGTTTCTACCGCTCGTATAATTTATTTGTGTATTAATCACATCAAAAAGCCTTAATAACAGTATCCCAGGCCCTGGAAAACATCCTGATGGAACATCCTGATGGCTCCAAAGTAAGAAGATGTAAAAAATACCTTACTCTGGGCGTGTCCAACCCAACCTCCCCAAAACCCAGCATGTACATGACACTCTGAAATCCTCGGCAACGCTAGCTTACGCCTCTCAATCAGACATCGGAATCACCGTGAGCAGGTATGAGAATGTTGAGATAGTGCTCCGGAATTTTCTGTACTTCGAGCCAGCCGCCATGCTCAACAGCGATAATCTTGCCATCTATACAAACTTTTCTCCATCTCTCGTCGACCTCGCCCAGGGTTATTCGGAAGCTCTCGATTTCACGATAAGTTACTCTGGCGTCATTGACATGCTTGCCTCCTTGATACGCATTGCTCATCAAGTTCATTGCCTGCTCCGACGTCATTGGTCCGAAATGTATGATTCTCAGGCAGCCATCCAATGGAGCTGACAAAGGTGATATCGTGAAACCTGGTTCGAGGTTCGACACCAAAGTTACCAACACGTACATGTGCTCTTCACATCCCAAAGTCTCTGTATGTCGCTTGTTGGTGTGACGATCACGCCATGTGAAGCTGATACTACCGCGGAACTTATGTGGATCGTCACCATTTGAGGGGAATAGGATCTCCTTTGCAGCCATCTGGAATCTCTCCGCTCCATACTTGCGGTACTCAGCAGTATCACTATCCGCCACCAACGCAGCATGCAAACCCCAACTTGCGACAACACCACCGTATACTGTAGGGTGACCAGTTTTACTCTGCGAGTGTGAATTGATATTGACTCTTCCGCTGCCCGCTTCTGTAACAAGCCTTGAACCAGCAGAGAAAGTAGCCAAGAAGGCAGGTATAGGGGCGGGATTCCCATGCAATAATGCGGAAAGTCCAGCCGCTCGGCTTTTTAGGAGCCCTATTGAACTGGCCATGGCATTACCTGTTCCGGTTGGGATCAGGGCAATGATAGGCTTGGCGAGATATTGTATTGCTGTACCATGGAAGGAGTCGATGATGTCAGTCAGACCTCCATCGCCTGAAAGTAGAATTATTGTTTGCTTGATGCCCGCTTGAGCGCAGGGCATCAGTTTTGTGTGGCACAGTTCAACAATTGTCTGTGTGGTTCGGGTCTCATGAACTGCATACTCGCGGACTCCAAGTTGTGATAAGAGAGGGCTCAGGATATTTTCGTACACACTCATGCCTGTACGTGTGCCAGAAGTGGTTGATATGATCACATGGATATCTACCCTTTCCACCTGTTCCTTAGTGAAAGTGCCGAGGTAGGGAGGTATATCTGAGCAGACGAAGTTGGACAGCTGCGCAGGCAATGAAAGTACTTCAATACTTTGGAGTGACATACACTCCCTCGAGACCTCAAACTCGTTCTCATCGAGCCACAAAAACAGCATAACATGCCTGGGAGCCTCAAGCTTATCGCTTCGGGGCAAGATACAGATTAAGTTATTGATCGAGATGGTAATCTCTTTCTGCGTTTGCGGGTGTCTGCATTGGATCTCATGTCCGTTCAGTTCGCATTGGAAGCTCTCATCATCTGGGCCTAATGCTGGTGCCATATTGGCAGTTCTCAAGGCAAGGCTCCTCGAGACGTATCCGGAAATAGGAGCGTCAAATGCGGTACTTGCGCCAAGTTGGCGGCTTCAATATAGGTCAGACTGACAGGCAAATTTCCTTGAAGTCAGTGTTGAATATGCTATACCGACTTTCATAGGCGACTTGCTGGTCTGGTTGCTTGCTGACCGAGGATGGGGCAGAGGGCGGGGGTCATTAGTAGAACCTGATTTCCCGATAGTTGATGGGTTCCACTTGAGCACTACCTGTAGTACCTACCTAGGTACCTAGTAGTAGTACTACTAGTCTGTTACGACCGGACCAGCTTGGAGCTAATTGGTAGGTGTAATTCAAGTGGCCCTTTTTGCTTAGTCAATTATTGCTAAGTCTTTGAAGCATAAGTCAGTGATCAATGCTTTGACTTAACCGGTATTATCATTACTCACTGCCTGTAATTTTGCATTTTAGGTTTCACTGCATCTAGTTAAATGGACACATATGTACCAGGAAGGCTTTACTTTAGTTCAGAGCGAGTAGTAGTCTATGCTTTCATGATAATCTGAAAAGGTACTTTTAATGAGAGGCAACTCGCGAGCAACGCAAGGCCTTCCAATATAGAACGATAGGTAGCAGCCGATATACACTACCGTACATAACACGGTCCATTGGCATCGAGATTATTTCTAAGCTCGGTTGAATAAAGACCTGGAGATAGGAATTCTAGGGTAGCAAACGATCAAATCCATTCGCCCGGTCGAGGATTTACATCTAAGCTAGATGCTGTTCAGTTCTGGTGGTGAGGTATCCCGAGCGGGTACATGTTTGTCACTCAAATTCACAGCAATAAAGGTCTTTGGTAAACTGACACTAAAGCACTCTGGTCAGCATCTCTACCACTGCGAGCTATAGATCTAGAAAGGATACTTACGTATCGAACTTCGCCTTTAGTGTTTCTATGACTTCCTTCCAATCTTGATGGGGTGTCAGGCTTCGTCTAGGAGCACAGCCAATAGCATGTCTAGAATCAAGCTGAACATCTAGAGGGTCAAAGGCATGGCATCCAGGGCTGATAGATATGCGAATGGAGTAGGAACTTGTTGACGACTCACAGTCCTTAGCTTCATAAAGCTCGAAGCAGATCTGTGAAAGGTAGTCCAGCTCGGGTATAGCTGTCCTGGCTATTTTGGTTTGAATCCCTCCTTCCAGTATGCAATTTAGCAGGGTGTAGATGTGAGACTCCTTGGTGAAGTAGAAGAAAGACTTCGCATCAGAGGAGGCCTGAACCTCCTCGAGATCTCTGACTATTCCCTGTAGAAGGGGTAACGACGTGAGCAACCCAATTTCAAGCTTTTCCGTGTCTGTAATTCCGTATTCCTGTGGAGTTACGTAGTCAAAGAGAACTTTGGCCAGCTTATATAGCTCTCGCAGTTTCGATAGTCTTCCATCCAGTTTACACTTCGAGGGACTGGACCCAGGGTATAATTTGAAGTAGTGGTCGTATGTGTCATCGAGCCCTCTAAAATGTGGCATTGAATCGAAGGCGTGCATGCGCTTTTTCCAGCCAAAGCGATGAGCAAAGGATGACGATTCGGCCGGCCCATCACTTTTCTCGGAAATTACACCATCTTTGTTTGTTTTGGTATCTCCAATCAGGTCGTCTCGCGTGATTTTCTTCCAGCTATGAACATTTTGTTCGTCCTCGCTGTCATCACTATCTGGCGGCATGAAAACCCATTCTAGAAATTGCCGATTATGTAGGGCATCGAATTTCATGCTATCATAGAGCTCAGAAAGCTTGCTTGGATCGACCTTCTCCGTATCGCAGAACTCGGCGAATAGTTTTTCCCATCTCTCCTTGAAGAGCATCGGGTCTTCTCCGGTACACCAACGTCCTTGGATGGAGTCCAATGCAGGGTTCTCGTACTCAGCATCCGAGTGGCGGGCGCGGCCCCCATCATGATTATCAGGAGGAACAGATACCAACGGCTTTGGCGATAACTTGTCGATCATGCGGAAGTTATGTCTCATAACATCTCGGTGGTATTTCATTAACTCGACAACGGTTGCCAGGACCACTGATGGCTCGGGGATATTGTCTTTTGGCCAGGTAAATTGTGATGGTGCAGATCCTTCCCGAAGAAGCAGTTTTAACTTTTTCTTAACCTTGTCCATAAGATCCTTTGCGGCATTGGAGTCATCAAGAAGATCCTTTCGTACTTGAATGAAGTTCTCAGGAAGTTCCTTCTGGTCAAGAAAAGCGCAGGCCCAGATTTGAGCTAAGACAGCAAGTCAGAGTCGTTTCACCCATATATATCCGAAGGTACCAACTTACCACTAGTGCTCACCCTTCTCTCCGAGCTAGTAAAAATACGGACATTATTCAATGCCTCTTTATTCATCAGTTTCAAATCATCACGCATATTGAGCCCTAGATCTTGCGACTGATAGCGTGCAGCATGGGTCGGTTCACCTCCCCACTTGATGACGAGCTGAAGTTTATCTAAGATAAGGTCATTCTCCGCAGCAGAGAACCTCGAAAACGTAGCACCCGAGATTGAGTCGCTTCGCGTTTGGGGACGACCAGTTCTATCTTCTGTCAAACTTCGGTCGTGGCAGGGCGTGGGCTGGGAGGATTCGTCTTGAGACTCCGCAGCAAGGTGGGTCGTGATGAGAGTAGAGGGTGGCTGTCCTCGTAACTCTTCGGGTCTCCTCCTGCGGAACATTGGCTTGATTTGAACCTTTGTGCCTGGCCAACCGCCTTTTCTCTCCAACGATGTGCGAAGTAACTTCAGCTTATCCAAGTCTTCGAGCTCTTCTTTCATAGCAACTTTTACTGCTTCCGAAACACTGGCCAATGCGGCTTCGCCTTTGATGACCACCTCTTCTTGGTGACCTTTCAGTAAATCAATAAAAGGTTGACTGTGAAAAGTAAACTTGAACTTCTGTTTTGGTGTGCGATCGGCGTGTCTTATAACTGCGACCATGCCCTTCAATTTCCAGGAGTGCTTAGAGGCAGGAGGAGGGGGCGGACAGCCATCGATGGATGAATCCACTGACACTATAGACGATTTCAGATTTTGCGGATCATAGGACCTTGTAGTTGCATTTTTTTCCCGTGAGATGGGGCTTTTGTGACTGCTTCCATTGTCTAGGCTCTCGCCTGAAGGCGATGTAATCGGCCGGTTAACAATAGACTCGGATGATCCGGTTTCAGAGCTGTTGATGCTTTGTTGAGGCCCCTGAAGCTTTGACGAGCTAGGGGATTTCAATAGGGTCTTCAAAGTAGTCCTGTGTGATATCGAATGCCTCCAGTTGTGACTCGATTCCTGAGGCAGCGAGTCAGATGGCTCTGGTAAACCGTCGCATCGGCGCTTCTCATTCAGGAAAATGTCCCTCAAAATCCCAGCGCATTTGTCATAATAGTCGTTATTATCCTTGACAAAACTCCAGCCATTCACGTCGATCACATAGCTCTTCTCGCCAACACGGAGCATGTCAAAACCGCAGATTCTCTGTCCAAATCCATTTGAGATTTTCGACGCAATCGATGCTTCATCTTTGCTTAGCTTCGTAATGTATCGAATTTCTTTTCCATGTGTATTGCGACGAACAAGCCCATCAACTACAGGAGACTTCCGCGTTTCGGCATGGCAAAAATCCGGTCCAACCGTGTAGGCTTTGACATCCTCGGAATTATCGACCCTAAGGAACTGCTCGTATATGTAGCTCGTATCATTTTCCGTTATCGATCTGGGAACAATGAGGTTGGGATCATATTCGGAGCTTTTGTTACCGACTTTGCGGAAAAGTCTCCTGCCCCCACCCCCATATTGTTGGTCGTTTGGGAAGTATATGTGAATATTGTGGTCTTCTCCGTTCACCGGCTTCTCAACGAACGGCTTCTTGAGAACTTTGCCGTCAACAATTAAAGAATCACCATCATCAGACATTGTGACATTCATTGTTCGAGACGCCCCACCTCCAGTGCCGTCGCTGGGCCCTTCAAGTTTGACCCCTGTCATCCTATATACATGTTGAGCAAGTTCAGCAGATTCCAAAATCGGTCCACCGTCTCTGTTGACTTCCATTCTCTTGGGAGAGGGCACACCCATATGATCTAGTATTCTGAGACAAAGTCGACGGTCCCATAGCACCTTTTGCATAGGTAAATCATTGACGCAAAATGGTTTCCGAAGTCTTGCGTATGCGATAGCTTTGTCCAATGGGAACCCATCCGAAAAGAATGCGATGAGGTATTCACAAACTGGCCAATTTTCTACAGCCTCGTCAAGAATAACCTTGTCACCGAAGACGATTACTTCAAAACCCCCTTTAGCTTGCAGGCGGGTCAGTATATTTTGGCTGGGCTTGCTGCGAGCCTTGACATCCAAAGCACAAACACCGATTCTGCCCAACTTCGGCAAAGAAGGATCAGTTTCACTTATGGAGCTGGTAGCTGTGCTTGCACTGAGTCTTCTGGGTGCTCCGGTTGATGGCCGAATGCCATGGTTTTCCTGGCCGCTGATTTGAGACTCCATTATACGATCTGACTTGCGCGTGCTTGCATGAGGGGATTGTGCACCAATTGGATTTTCATGTGCTGAGCTCGAGACGGTCTTATCCTGGTTGGGGGTCACGACTGCAGGGGTCCCTAGGATAACTGGGCTCGCAGTAGTGCCAGCTGTTCCTGAATCGGCGGAATCGGGTATTGTGACAAGACGGCTGCTTTGACCAGCAGCATCCATTTTCGAGAAAAATACCGGCTTGAGATGAGAAGGTAGTCAAATTTGATCCTGCGGATGCTAGCTGTGCTTGAGGCGTCACAATCAACGCACCAATGCAGGACGGGATAGGTAAGGTCGCAGTCACCAAGCTCGGCTACTTATAGAAATATAGTATACAATCAATTGGGTGAAACAATGAATTGGGTGAAAGAGTGAAATGTTCAAAATCGTACTTGTACTTGGGCACTCGAATTGGGTGGCGGTTGAAGGTGCCCGAAGTTGGCTCTGGATTATTGTGGGTTGTGTTGCCCTTTCTAATTATGTATGCAGCCGGAGAGAACAAAGTTTGACACCCGCCTACCCAGCGATCTTGACATCATCACTGGATAACTGCCAAAGCATGATACTAGGTACCCAAAGCATCATTTACAAACCACGCCTCGACTGGATGAGTACTTATAGCCGCTGACTGGATAAAGTACTTCAAATCGGCATACGTATAACATATCACAAGAACAATTCTCACTATGTGTTTTATATGGTTAGCTCTTCAATTAATGTCATTGATAAGCAGGCAGGCAGCGTACCGGGGGCGAATCGGCAGCTCTGTAATACATACTAGGTACTAACATTTGCAATTCTACTCAATATGAGTATACAGTACTTGGACGTACACTAGTAAGCTTGAAGGCTATAGAAAACTTTCAAGCATAAAGGCTCCGAGGCTCCAAGTATCAAATGTACAAGAATTGCCTAAAATACAGTGTATATTCATAGAATATCTAAATAACTTCACATCTGCAAGCTAACTCAATAGGTACAGCACACAAACAAGCCAATATTGAATTATAGAAGATCTGATGACAAGTTTCAAATTTGATAATTGCTATTACCACCAGCTGTAATTCTAACACTACTGGAACTAATTCTTCTATAGCAGGTGGTAAGCCTTGCAAACATTTTATCTGTATAATTATACACTGATATCTAAATCTTGGTATAGATTTTTAGAAAAAAAAATAATAAAAAGAATTAAAAAAGGATATTCTGAGGAAGGACTCTAATACAATACCTTCGGTCCCTAAGAGTCCTACAGATTTCTGATATAATTTCTAATGCAAGAAGATTCTTCCTATAGTGACATATATTGTGAATACAATGCCGGTTGCAATAGAAGTTCAACCTGTGTCAATAGCCATTATTACATAAGTATAGAGCTATGTCCTAAAAGTTATTAAACTGCCCTGATTTTTTTAGTTAAAATCTATGTATCTGCTTGTATATGTGATAAACCTAGGTATAGCTTTGCAGTACTAGTATTTAATTAAGTGAAACCCCTTCAATAGTCTTTTATATAAGCTAGTATAATACTATTTATTATAAAATGCTATACAAGCTATTTGTTTTTAGGCAATCCTTACTTTATCCAGCTCTAGGATTTATTACTTTAGACTGTATCTACATTGTTATTATATTTTAATTATACCATGGCAATTAGCGCAGTTCAATAACTTTTGGGGCACGGCTCCATAGAGTAGGTATCAACTAGTAATTTAATTACATGTGCCTTACCCTGCCTAAGGGCAAGACAGGCACACACGTGACTACGGGAAAGAATGGCGCGGATATATTGTAATTCCGTTGGAAATTGATTAGATCCGACGAAGGTTTTATCATGAATTCATGAAAATCAGGTTGACTGCGGCAGAACACACATGATTTTTCTTTCGGGCACTTGGCACCATGGCGTCAACTAACGATGACAGCTTTGATCTACCATCTGCGAAGAGGCAGAAGCGAAGAGATAGCTTGCAGGGTCAGCAACCGGTACAATTACCTGGTTCCAAAATATTTTCACCATATCGGGTAAGACATCGATTGGGCTTGCATGCTTTCGCAAAGAATTTGCCTCTCTGTCGAAGATTATCAGCGCTAATGTACACGCAGACACTAGGACTTGTAACGACAAAGATTCCATTCACTTTCGTCCGATTGGGTAAATCGACATATCAGATCACTACGTCTGTCGGGCGCAGCTTGCAAACCTACGATTTACAGCGCGGACTTAGCCTGGTCTTTGTGAGCCGGCCTCAGACTCCAGACATCATAACGGCAACGTTCGCCTGGCAAGACAGGGTTTTTGCGGCATGGGGAAGCCTCCGACCTGGATCTCCAGGGGGCATATGGGTCTTCAAGCGTGGCAAAAAAGTTGCATCGTTGGAGCTGCCACCCGAGGTCACTGAGCCTATCGACCGGCTGTTGGTCTTTGGATCATGGGTAGTCGGCAGCTGCGGCAAAAGTATATCAGTATGGAAAAATGCATCGTACGAGCATTATACAACGCTCTTCCCGCAACAGACAAAGGAGTCATCGATGGAGCAGGTTTATACCGGTCAGATCTGCAATATGCCAACGTATCTGAACAAGATATTCGTTGGAAGGTGCGATGGAAAGGTTGATATCTGGAATGTCAAGTCAGGAAAGTTGATTCACTCGATAGTTCCAGCGTCCCCTTCCGCTGGGGCTGTAACTGCTCTACAAGCAAGTCCTGTCCTGTCTCTGATTGCAATTGCGTACAAGAATGGTTCAATTTCTGTCTGTGATGTGCAAACAGGTGAAGTGATGCTATCTTTACGAAGCAACGTATCACGCTCACCGGAAATTACATCTCTTACCTTTCGAACAGACGGGTTGGGTGCGGGCGAAGATGGCAGAGTATCAGGTGTCATGGCAACGGCCTGTGTGGATAGTGGTGATATTACTATTTGGGATTTGAACAACGGTGGCAGAGTATCTGGTGTTCTTCGCCAGGCACATGGGGTTTCCAATGACGATACAAGCTCTGGTGTGAGTCATGTCCAGTTCTTGGATGGTCAACCTGTTATGGTTTCATCCGCAGGCGATAACTCCCTGAAAACGTGGATCTTTGATCAAAATCCCTTCTCAAGCACCCCTAGACTTCTTCACTCACGGAGTGGGCACTCAGCCCCGGTCACCGCCGTTGAATTCCTCCCTGCTGCATCTGATGGATCGGAGCTTGGAGGTAAGTGGTTGTTAAGCGCAAGCAAGGACCGAAGCTTGTGGGGCTTCAGTGCGCGCAAGGATAGCCAGAACACGGAAATCTCCCAAGGTGCTGTTGAACACAAATTGAAGAAAAAGACCGCCTCAAATGCGACCATGAATCTTCATGGCCTATCCGAAAATCGCTTCAAAGCATCAGAGATCACTTGTATCGCCTGCTCACTGAATCGAGATGGTGGGATGGGGACAACAACATCAGGTCCTATTTGGGCCAATCCGACGGTAACGAGGACAGACGATTCTAGCAAGACTGGTTGGGAAAGTATAGTCACTGGCCACCGTGGAGACAAGTATGCCCGGACATGGTTTTGGGGCAAAAAGAGAGCCGGTCGCTGGACATTAGAAACCGGTGATGGCACTGAAGTCAAAGTAAGCTTGATTCAGGTTCGTATCGCTGGCTGATATTCGCTAACACATGCGCCAGAGTGTCGCTGTGTCACAGTGCGGAACTTTTGCAATAATAGGTTCTGCGGGGGGCAGCATAGACATGTTCAACTTACAGTCTGGCGCTCACCGGCAAAGCTTTCCGGTTCGAGACTCACGGGGCAATGGAAAAGATAGGCGTACGAGTTCATTTAAGCGACCTGACAGGTTTTTGAAGCATTCAAAGGCAGTCACTGGCCTGATGATCGACAGTTTGAACCGAAACGTTGTGAGCTGTGGTCTCGATGGAAAAGTTAAGGTACGTTGGGACATGGCTTCCTGTACATTAACTTGCCACAGTTAACGTCTGTACAGTTCTGGGATCTTGTTTCTGGATCATTGGTCGATGAGCTTGACTGGTATCCCATGACATCAATTAACGGACTCCGCTATAGCCGCACAAGCGAGCTTGTTGCGCTTGGCTGTGACGATCTATCCATCCGCGTTGTCGACGTGGAAACTAGGAAGGTAATTCGAGAGTTCTGGGGGTGTATCGGCCAAATAAACGATTTCTCATTCTCCAATGATGGACGCTGGATCATTGCTGCATCAATGGACTCTACAATCCGGGTTTGGGACTTGCCAACAGGACACCTTATCGATGTTTTCCGTGTTTCCAGCACTTGTACCTCGGTTGCTATGTCGTCAACAGGTGAATTTCTGGCTACTGCGCACGCAGATGGCTTGGGGATAAGTCTTTGGTCCAACAGAAGCTTGTTTGTACCCATTTCCACACAGAATGTGGACGATCGCAAAATAAGCAGTGTTGGCATTCCTGCGTCTACCTTTGAATACGCATCAGGCGTCATCGAAGCCGCATTTTCCGAAGAGAATGTGGAAGATGAAGTAGACGGCCCATTACCTACCGTTGACCAGCTCAGTGAAAACATGGTCACGCTGAGTGTCGTTCCTAAGAGCAAGTGGCAAACGTTCCTTCACCTGAATCTCGTCAAGGTACTCCTCGCCGGACCTCCTACTACAGTACCCAAGAAGTTATTGTTTCTTGCTTCTGAAGTTGCCTGGACCCTGCTGACTTACTATTTCACAGGAGCGAAACAGACCAAAGGAACCCCCTAAAGCCCCTTCCAAGGCCCCTTTTTTCCTTCCGAGCCATAACTCCGACTCAAGCACAGCGGGAATTGAGCCCACCGGCTCCCCGGGAATAGCGATCGTTGAACGCTCAAGGGTCGCAAAGATGCAGCGTATCGGTGAAAGCGGTATCACAAGCTCCAAGTTTACCAATCTCCTGCAGTCCGGCCATGTCTCGAATGACTTTAATCCTTTCATTGAATACCTCAAGTCACTGCCTCCAGCGAAAGCGGATCTTGAAATCAGGTCATTAGAACCCCAAAGGCAGGCCAATGGCTCCGAATTGTCAAACTTCGTCATAGCACTTTCATCCCGGCTTCATCAGAGGAGAGATTTTGAGCTTGTTAATGCTTGGATGGCCGTCTTTCTGAGAGTCCATGCAGATTCTGTGGCAGCATGTTCTGTTCTTGACGGCGACGACAATGATGACCCTCTGAAGAATGCTCTCTTTGCATGGAGCCAGGCACAACGGCGTGAGGCCCAGCGGCTGGCTGAACTGGTGGGATACTGTCGGGGAGTGGTAGGATTCTTGAGGTCGGCTCGTTAAGTTGTAACCATTCATTTCCAGAGCCCAACCTCAGACACAATGGATGAGCTTTATATACTGTGTTTCTTTCATCCTTTCAATGACTTTTAATTGGGCTCCGCATCTTAGCCGAATACAAAAGACAGTAGAAATTGAGATCAAACCATAATTGAGAGACGTTCATTGGTTTGAGAGAAGCTCGAAGATATTCTGGGGCCGTACCGGCCACGTGCGACTTGTTGCCGTCGGGTTATGGTACGTTGACCTTGGATCCCCGGATTTCAGGGGTTGTGTACCACCGGCGGACACGCGCGACCTTTCTCTCCTTCCATGGTCGTCGCTGCTTTCACCCCCCCATAACAGTATGGCTTGATTAATGGCATCCTTACCTGGAAGGATCGCTGACTCTTTCTTCATCTCATGTACTGATCTCATCAAAACATGTAGCGGTGGTAAATGGGCCAAAACGGCAGATACTTGAGTCGTCTGTCTGTCGGAGAACTCTGATATCCCAAGCAATTGCTTAAGAATCCTCAACGAATACAGAACGGATTGAATCTGGGCTAGCACGTGAACATCGTCCCAGTCCAAATTATTGCTCATAGACCCATGGGCCAAAAGCCGCTTTAGCTGATCGAGGTTTGGAGTTTTAGGCGTCGTCTGCAGTCCAAATATAGTATAGAGGGCAAAGGTCCTCCAAAAGACCGGGCAGTCAACCTCAATACCAGTCTTCGCCTGGACGACATCAAGCTGGTCGAGCAAGGATTGAATTTCTGCTGATAGCGAAGATTGGTTATCCAAGGCTATCATGTCGCATGTAACTCTTCCACCTCGCCTGATGTGCTCAATAATGTACTTATGCCTTTTATCTATCGGTTGTGTTAGATTAAAAAGAGAATAGCCTATGACTCTGATCACACGTCCTTGCAGCCAAGCACACTGCCGCTTCGGATCCTCAGTGAGCATCACGAGATAAATACTCAGCGAGGCGTCGTGTGAATAGGTCTCTGGATAAAGATACTGAGCGACCATTTCTGAGACCCTGGTATCGAGTGACTGGGGATATCGCTTTCCTATATTATCAACAAGGATGCTCGGAGATGTCTGGTACTCCTTCAAAAACTGAGAATAGCCTGGGGGAGGATCAGGTGCCCTGTCAACGATCTTTGATCGCCGAACAAGCTCTCCCATCCCAATCCTCGGATTTGATTGTAGCACAAATGCCAATGGTATCAGTGATTCCAATCCCAGCCGGCGCGCGACTGTATTCGGACAAATGCCCTGGGCTGTAATGGAGTTGTCTGGATATGTGTGCGCCAAACTCATGGAACTGACAAGGATGACGGATCCTGATGAGCCTATATCGTACAAGAGCAGGTCAGAATCGTTTGTAAGTATCAAACAATCATTTTCCTTGGCGAAATGGGCACAGTAGACGTCCGCCTCGCCTGGGACCATGATGGTTACATCAGCCCAGGGCAAACTTGCGAGACGGTTTGCAGCCACACGCAAGAATGAATGAACCGGAAGGGCCTCAAGGATATTCTCCTTGGACCAACGGTGTCGGAGGTCTTCATAAACCGCAGGGACGATAAAATGGTTTTCTGGTACCAGGGCAAGATTGGCAGGCAGGGTCCTGCTTTGCAGGACATTTTCCCACCGGTTGACTGTCATCCTTTCCGGGACAAGAGATGTACTTAGACAACCCGAATGGCTTATCCGAAAAGCCTCAAGTCTTTTCCTGGTCTTCTCCAAGCGAGCAAGGCGTGTCGACTGCTTCAATGGAGGCAAAGCACCGTCGAAGCATACTTTTTCTCTAACAGGGTATGTGATTAGTTGGATTAATCTCACAATAGAGTTTCGTGCATACTATACATCGTCACGCCTAAGGACGTCAGGTGAAGGAGGAATAGCATAACCCCATGGCTCACCTCATCGCAAGTTGGCTGTATATCGGGGTAGCAAAGATCGGGATGAGACCACGATAGCAGGCGATGGTAAACATGGTAGACAAGGCTAGGCCCGTCTATCACGACATGTTGTGCAGTGGCTAGGCCTGGCGTCGAATGCACTCGATCATGTAGACATACTGCCTCTAGAAAGGGCTCTAGATGCTGTTTAAGCCGTAATATACCCATTCTCTTTTGTAGGGATAAAATAAGTGGTGATAGCTAAGATGTGATTCAATAATAATAATGTCAGAAGAGTGATAATAGGATTTGAACGTATCTATTGGATAAGCAGACTATTTCTGATGGAACTGGCTAAAGCCATCTTACTGGATTCCTAAGCTACCTGGCTAAGGCCCAAAGAAGTAAAGTACCCGAATACTATCCTATTTCTGATTAAAAAATATTTATTTTTATATATAAAATTATATAAGAGTATAAATATAGATTTTTTATTATTTAGATAAGTAAACTAGTCAGCCCGGCCGCCCTTTTTATAGTATTTTTTTATAATAGCTTTTACCCGGCAGCTTTTACTTAGCAGCCCTTATTTAGCAGCTTTTATTTAATAGTTTTTATTTAACTATTTTTATCCAGCTGCTCTACAGTAGTATATATATATTTTTTCTATATCTATAGTAAAATCTATATTAAATTTAGTATTAAGATTACTACTAATATCAGCTATATTAGAAGTAGTAGTAGAGGTAGAAGTAGTAGTAGAGGTAGTAGTAGAGATAATAGTAGAGATAGTAGTAGAAGTAGTAGCAGAAGTAATAGTAAAAATAGTAGTAGAAATAGTAGTAGAGGTAAGGGCCGGTGGGCAGACTGATATATAGTATATAGAATAGGGCTAATTCTGCCGGTTTTATTTAATCTATACTTATATTTATATATAAAAATCTAATATATCTTTTTAATTAAGAAGATAGATTATAGTCTACCGCCTTTATACCGCTAAACTGTATAATATTAGCTAGATAGCTTTAGAATCCAGCAAGGTGGCTTTAGCCAGTTCTATTTCTGATTAGTATTCTTCTGCCGCGGACCGCCTAAATACTTCTAGAAATAGAAATGGAACAGGCTGGATAGTATGACTACCATCTCCTGTATTTAAGATATTAAGGCCTCCGCGGCTTTCTGTATTACTATCTGCAGTATTAGTCTTTATAGTTTGCCGTCGGTGATATACTTAGTCTCTCAGCCTTCTAGGCCCTTTATTAATAGAATAACTTTTTTATATCTTATTATCTATAATATATATTTATTATAGTTAGTAGTATATTTTTTATATATATTTAACTGCATCTATTTAATAGTAAATTTAAAAATTTATATTTTTTATTTTTTTAATATTTATATTTTATATATTTTTCTGCTTTACTTTATAATTTATAAAAGTATATTAAAATATATTATTCTTAAATTTCTTTAAGAAACCGGTTATTTATAAGAAACTGTTTATTTCTTTTAGTTTTTATTTATCCAGATATCTCCTCCGACTATTTTTATATTTTTATATTTTTATATTTATATTTTTTACTTTCTTAATACTGGCGGTACTTTTTATTTTAGTATTTACTATAAGGCTTTTTTTCTTATTAAAAATAAAAAACAGTTTTAAAGGCTTTTATTTATTTTTATATATTTCTATTCTATATAATTTTTTTAATTAATTTTTTTACTATATTAAAACTTTTGTCTGCTATAAAAATTCTAAAGAGTTATTACTTCTATATGTTTTTTTTTATTTTTTATTATTCTCTATTATTAAAATACCACTTATTTTTTATTGCTTTTAAAATCTTTATATCTAGTAAATGTCACGCCCGAGCAGAGCAGGAACGGCAGTAACAACACCGCCTAGTATACCGCCCTTATCTATACTGTATATAGTCTAGATAGCCTAATTAGAATTTAAAAATATTAATAACTTTATAATTTACTAAATTAATTATTATAATAATAGTATATTTTTAATAGATCAGAAGTCTGCTCCCTAAGCCGATAAAATATTTTAATTTAATTATTTTAATTTAATTTTTTTAAGCCTACTAATATATATTATATTATTATTTTTAAACTATATTACTTTATTAACTTTAAACTATATTACTTTATTACTTTTACCGCGTTGCTTTATTATTTTTACTACTATATTATAATCTGCCACCTCTTAACTGTATCGATTTTTTACTATTTAAGCTTATTAATTTTTTATTATTTAAACTTATTATTTACTAATTTATTATCTTTATTTATATTTATTTTTATTTTATTTAATCTTAATATTTTTTATAACATCTAGTATATTCTAAAAATTTATAATAAATATAAATACTACTACTAAATGCGTAAGTAGATATTATATTTAATCCTATTTTATTTTCTATACTACCTCTGCTGTTGTACGCGATAAATTTAATAATTTTTTTTTAAAAAAATTAATTTTATTAATTTTTATATTTTTATTTTTATAAATCCTATTGTTTCTGCTATAACTTATTAAGATTATTATAGTAATTATTACTATTACTATTTATATATAATTTTATTATTTTAATATCTATTAAAATATTATTTAAGCTGGAAAAATTAACCGTATAAAAATATTTTATAGAACTTATCTACTATATCTACTACTTTTATTTATACTTATTTATTTTTTTTATAAATAATCTTAATACTAATATATTTTATTAAACTAAATTTATTTTAGAATATATAGTATAATTATTTTTAATTATATTAGCTTTATATTTTATTAATTAGAATCTATATTAGTCTAAAATATATAAAGCTGTTATTAAATTTTTTAAACTTTTATTTTCTTTTTCCCAGCTTTTTATATATATTAATTAGTTTAAAATATATAATAATATTAGTAATCCGAAGCTGTAATCTATAAAGTCTTTAAAGTATATAGTATCTTAATTTAAAGCTTTATTATTTTTATTATTAGATATTTCGGCTATTAATACTATTAATACTATATTATTTTTAGCTGAATCAGCTATTTTAGATAATTTTATATTATTTTAATTTTTATAATTCTTAATTAATACTATTCTAATTTCTACTATATAATAAGTTCTATTATAAAAAGAATTTAATTCTACTACTATAGTAGTACTAATAGATTATAAAAATAATAACAACTTTACCGCAGAGCCCTTAGATATAAAATAAAATAAATATTTTATTTAAAATATATTTATATTTTTAAGTTTTTTATCTAATTTTTTTAAACTATTTAAAAGTATTAAAGTAGTCTAAAACGGTATAAAAGATATCTAAAATATAATTTAGAAAATATAAATATAGTTTATTAATATTAATATATAGTTTAAAATAATTAAATAATATTAAATAAATCTTTTATATATTAAAATAATAAATATAATAAAAACTACTGTTATAAAAATATTATTAAAATAATAAATACCGCCGCCAGAAAAATAAACGTTATTAAAAAAAGAACTAAAACTATTATTATAATAAAGATTAATATCTTATATAAAAGTATAATTATATTATTTAAAAAGTAGAAAACTATTTTATAGAAAGACTTTATTATAATTATTAAAAATAAAATCCTAATTTAAATAATTATAAATTAGATAATAGTAGATTATAATAATTTATAAATAATTATAACTACTATAATAAATAGAATAGTTATAAACTATTTTCTAATATATTATATAATAATAGCTACTAGTAGAAAATAAATAAAATTAGTTATTTTTAGTTTAACTATTTTAATTATATAATTATTACTAATACTACTAAATATTCCGATAAAAGATATAGAGTCTATTATAAGAATATTTATTTTTTTTATTAAATATATCTATAATATAGTCGACTATAAAAAAAATAATAGTTAAAATTAATATTTAAACTTATTTTATTAGCGCTGTATTTTAATAATACTATATTAAAATTATTAAAAAAAAAATATATAATCTATAAATATAATCTTAAGAATAGTTAGCTTATTAAACTGCGCGAATATTTTAAGCTAAATTATTTTAAAATTTATTAAAAGCTTAATATATTATTATATAATTATAATAATATTTATAAAAAATAGTTAATTAATAAATTTATTTAAAAGATTTTAATTTAAATAAAAATAGTCTATATTATAAATATTTTTAAATATTTTTCTATAATATAGGATTATTTTAATTTTAATTTATATAATAGTATTTTTTAATCCTATAAAAATACCGGTCTATTTTCTTTTTTTTATTTATTTAAAAAATAGATATTTTAGTAAAAAAATAAGATTATTAAATATAAAATAAGGCGGAAAAAGTATAAAAAAAAAGACTAAAAATATTAAAAAAAATAAAAATAATTAATAGTCTTACTGTTAGTCTAGTAGCTAAAATTTTTATTAAAATAAAAATTATTTTTAATATAAATAATATTAATTTTATAGTAGACTTATCGGCCAGCTAGTATATAATAATTAATATATTTTTTTTAAAATTAAATACTATTTATACTCTATAGTTAAAATCAACTATTATTTATTTTTTATAAATAATATTAATTTTTATAGTAATTATAGTAATCTATATAAATATTTTATTAATTATAAATAATTTTTATTAAAAATATTTAAAATTATTAACTATAGAATTATTTTTATAAAGATTATATTTATATAGTCGGCTATAATACTAGTTAAGCCTATAATATATAGTATAATATAAATAATAGTACTAATTAAATATATATTATATAGTATAATCTATATATCTATAATTATTATAACTATTCCGCGTTTAATTATTATAATAATATAGAGTTTAATATTAACTATAATATCTATAAAGTATAGAAATCTAAGATTAATATTAATAATAACGTATATTTTATTAAATTTAAGTAAAAAACTATTATATATTCTATTATATATAGTAACTATTTTATTATTTTTATATCTAATAATAAGCTGTATACTTATTTTTTTTATTCCGCCTCTACTATTATATCTATTATATTAAATAAAGCGGTTTTTAATATAAATATTATTATTTTAGATATTATTATCTTTAATTATTTTATTATAAAATAGATATATAACTTTAGCTATATTAATATTTTTAGAAAATTAAAGCTAATTATAATAAAAGTTAATTTAAATATAATTAAACTATTAATTAAAATAATTATTAATTCTGGTTACTGCAGATCTTTAATTAATAAATAATTTATTTATAGTATTTTTAATATTAATATTTATATTTTTAAAGATTTTAATATTAAAAAAATCGGCTTCCGCTATAAGTTTATATTATATATAATATTTTATATTAATTTTTCTTTTTCTACTTTTATAGTTAATAAATTTTTATATACTAAAATTACTATTTATATTTAGATTCTACTAAAATTTAATATTAGTTTACTTATTAGTAATAAGATCTTATATATATAAAAAATAGTATTTAATTTTAAAACTAATATTAATATTATTAAAATTTATAATAACTTTATATTTACTACTAAATCTATTAATATTTTATAATATTTTATTTTATAATCTATATATACTAATCGGCAGATTAATATATCTACTTATTTAAAAATATATATATTTATTAAATTAATTTTATTATTTAAAAATAATTATTTTTTTAATCCGACTACTTTATAAATTAATAATATTTAACTTTTTATATATTTAATTAATAATAATATTTTTTTTATTAAAATTTATAATTCTTATAGTAAGATATAATATATTAACTACTATACTTATATAAAAATTATTATAATTAATTTTTATATTTTTATATTTTTTTTAAATATCTATTTAAATTTTATTATTATATTTAATATTAAGACCGATATATCTAAACTATATAGCTTTAATAATATTAAATTATTTAAAATTAATAATTAGTATTAGTAGTAAATAAATTATAATTTTATTAATATATATATTATAGTAAATAATAATACTTATATTATAGCGGCTAGTAATAATTTTTATAAAATTAATAATAATATATTTATTATAAATAATAGTATAATTTTATATAATAATATAATCTAATATAGTTTTTAATACTATTAACTATAAAATATTATTTTAAAATATAATATTTAAATAAATACTAATAGCTTTAATATTAGTATAATAAAAATTTCCAAATCTTAATAGATAAAAATATTTATAAAAAAAAATAGAAATACTAAGCCTTTAAAGCTTATATTTATTAAATAAATCTAAATAACTACTATATAATTAATAATATATTTAATAAATTATAGAAATAAGGTAAATTAGAATATATAATATTATATATTTTATTAATATATTTAGTTTTTATTATCTAGCAAAATATTTATAATACTATTAAAAAAAATATAAATAAAAAAAATATATTATTATTAATCTTTATAGTATAAATATTAAAATAATATTTAATAAATATTTTATTTTATACTAAAAAAATATTATTAATTTAGTATAAAAATATTATTTTATTACTATAGTTAACGCCGCTAAGTTTTTTTATTAATAAAAAGTCTATTATAACTATTAGAAAAGAATTATAATAATTATTTATAAAAATAAAAAATATTTAATATTATAATTATAAATTTTATTAATAATATATTTTATATTTAGTATTAAATAAATTTTAATTTTAAAAACTTTATATAATTCTGCTGTATATATATTAATAATATTATTATTATATTTAATATTTTTAAAAAATATCCTTAATATTTAGATCTTATTTTTAACTATTTAATAATACTAAATATTAAGTTTAAATTTTTAAAAGTATTTATAGTATTTTTTTTTATTAATTTTTTAAATCTATAAATTAATACTCTAGGCTTAGTTATATTTAAAATAAAAATTAAAATTATTAAAATTTTTAAATTTTCTAAAATATTAGTATAATTAAAATATTATTTAGATTTTATCGGCTATTATTAATATTATATATAATAATATATTTAAATAGCAGATTTATTATAATATAAAAAAATAAAACTATTAAAAAAAATTAATAAAAAATTAGTAGTATAAAATATTTATAACTAAAATAATATTTAATCTAATTTTAAAAAAATAAAAAATATTTAATATTTTATAAAAAAAATTTATTAATCTATAAAATCTTATTTATTTTAACTTTAATTTTTTTTTTATTAATTTTAATATTTTAAAAATTAGTTTTTTAATTATAGCTTATTATATTTTAGACTATATAATTTTTAATAAATCTATTCTACTATTAGAAATAAAGATTTAATTAATTTTATTTTTTTTTAATTATTATAGGCAGTAGAGAAGAATTATTAAATAATTAAACTAAAAGTTTTTTATTTTATATAAAAGTTATATAAAATATAATATATAATTAAAAATATTATTTAATTATTTATAATTTTTATTAACTATTCTATAACTATAAATCTTTTTATTTAAAGCTTATTATATATTATAGTTAATATTAATAAGCTTAATTTATATCTTATTAAAATTTTTTAATTTATATAATATTTTTAAATATATATTTTTTATTAATTAGATATAACTAATATAGTAGTTAATATTCTATTTCGGCTTTTTTATAAAAATAATATACTAAAACTATATAATATTAATTTTAACTATTATAATAATCTAAATATATTTTTTATTAAGTATATAAATATACTATATTTTTTAAATAAATTTAAAAACTATATTTATATAGAATATTTTTTTAATTTTTATATAATATAAATTTTAACTATACTTTAAATTATAAATAATAATCCGGATTCTATTATTCTTTTTTATATTAAAAATAATAGTTTTTTTATATAATAAAGTCTACTATATATATACGCCGCCTAATATTACTTATTTTAATATTATATAATTATAAAATTATTTCTAAAAAGTAGTTTTATATTAATAATAATAATATTTCTAATAATAATAATATTATAGAAAATAAAAAGGATATAGTTATTAATTATAATAATAAGATTATTAATAATCTTTAGCTATATATTTTAAAATCTTTAATAAAAAAGATTTTTAAAATAGTTTATAACTAGTAGAATTACTAAAAATTTAAAAAATATTTAGATTTTTTATAAGATTTTATTATTTATAAAAGCCGCTAAGTATTATATCTATATTTTATATATTATTTCTAATATCTACTTTATTAAGTATTATAATACTAATCTTTTAAAAATCTTTAATTAATTATATCTTTATTAGTTTTCTTCTATTAAATTAATTTAATGGATTTCGGCAGTGTTGATATTCTGCCGTTAGTTCCCGCCTTCGGGTATTCTTCGGTAAATCTCGACCTCTCAAACTTCCTTCTCTCCTTAACTTTATTATAATTAATTAATATAATTATATTCTTATTATTATTAACTATACTATATTATATAGTAGTATATCTATATATTAAAACGGTCCAGAGAGTCGTCTCTAGGAATATACTGTTCTTTATATTTTTTATTTATTTATTCTTTTTAATTACTAGATTACTGTATTAATTATTTTTTTTTTATCTCCGCATCTTAAGGTTTCTCCCAGTTGCAAATTCCTATTATTTATATTCTGCTATTTATACCCGTATTCGCCTATATAAATTATCTACTTTATCTTATTCTAATCTTATTTTATAATTTGCCCAACCAACTCTATATATATATATATATAGTAATATATATTACTCTTACCGAATTTGTATTATCTGTCGCCTATATTTTAACTTCTATACTAATTAATATCTTAATTATTTTTATTAATCTATACTACTTATTTTTATCTTTTTATTATATATCTCTATTTTTATATTATAATTAAAATTTTATTAGTCTAAAATAGCTAAAGATATTTATTTATTTAATAGTTTATCTATATATTTATTTAAACTATTAGTATTAATATTTTTTAAACTTACTTATTAAATTATTAAATATTTTAATAATAATATTTATATCTTCTAAAATAAACTTAATAGTTTTATTCTTTTTTAAACTTATTATATTATTTATATTATACCGATTTTATCTTCTGCAAAAAACTACGCGTATTTTTTTTTTAAAATCTTAATAAATCTATTTTTTATAAAAATATTTATATTTTTTTTAAATATACTAAATATCTTATTAGCTCTAATCTATTTATTATTTAGCTAAGTAATAGTTATTTTTAAAACTTATTAACTAATTTTATTAAGCTGTCTTATTTTTTAAAATATATATATTTTTAATTATTAACTAATATATTTTTATTATTATTAGTTTTGCTATTATAAATTATACCGATACTAAATTCTTATTTAACTAAGCCTATTTTACTAAAAGTCTTTATATTAAATCCTATTACTGCTTTTAAAAATAAATTAATTAAACTAATAAATATTAGTTCTAAAATATCTAAATATTAAGAAGTTAATATACTAAAATATTAAGAACTTAATACATTAAGTTGTCGAGAAGTTAAAGATATTAAAAATATTAATACTCGAATACTAAAGACTTTAAAATATATTATTCCTGGCGCTTTTTCTACTACCGAATATTCTAACAGAGTTGCTTCTTGTCCGCCTGTATTCCCTATTTTTAATTCTATCTTTAATTATCCCGAGAATATTGATTATTCTAAAAGTATCGAATATCCTAGATCTTGATATAATAGACTATTTAAATATATATACAGTAATATATCTAGTATCTATACTAATTCTTCTTTTAATTAAGCCGATTTTCCGTCTTTTAATATTAATATCTCTACTTCTAATTTTAATACTAAGTTACTATTTTTTAAATATCTCTTATTCTTATATTATAAATATTATTATATTAATATTAACTATTCTATTAATTAATTAATTTAATCTATTAAAAAAATAGTTGGTGCCGCTTCCGGTTTATTAAATACTAGACTACCCGGACCTCTACCTAGTCTTAGACTACTATTTAATTTTCTATTTTTTAAATAATTTAGTACTAATAATATTAATTCTTCTCCGCCTAATCTATTAATATAAATATAGAATATATTTATTTAATTATTTAATTATATAAATAAGTTTAAAAAATATTTTAGTAATAATAATAATAATAATCCTTCTTCTCCGCCTCCGCGTAACTAATATAGTATTTAAAATAATAATCCCAGCTTTTTTAATCTAAATAATAATAATCCTAATATATATATAATATATATTAAGAATATAAGATCTAAAAAAATCGGATTTTTCTAATCTAATATAAATAATAATAATTCTAATAAATAGATTAACTATAATATATTTTATAAAAATATTAATATTTTTATTAATTATATTTATAATACTATTAAATAATATAGTAATAAGCTTATTAAAAATAATCTATAGACTTATCTATATAATACCGCCTTAATATAATTTATTTTTAATTTATTTAAACTTAAAAAATTAATAATTAATAAAACTATTTTTAAAAATAAATAAATTAAAAATCTACTAGATCGATTCCGCTCTAGCCTATCTATTATTTTATTAAAACTTAATTATATATATTATAGTTTTAATAATATAAATTCTAAACTAATCGGTTAGTTTATTTAAAATATAATCCGATATATCTATACTATTTATATAAATAATCTATTTAATTAGCTATTATATCTATAAAACTATATTAATATCTATTTTTATATAATTTTAACTAAATTAATAAAAATAATAACTATTAGTTAATTTTTAAAAAGTTTTAATAATCAGTAGTAAGAATAGAAAAATCTTATTTGTATAACTAATAGATATAATTGTAATTATAATAATTATAATAATATATTCTAAAACTATAATTAAAAATAAGAATAGACTAATTATTTTAATAACCGAAATAATTATAATTATTATACTAATAATATCTAAAGACGTTCTGGTCGCCTATACTAAAACTAGTGGTAATTAAATTAGTAATTAAATTAGTAACCGAATAACCAGTAGCAGCCTTATTAATAGTAATATTTATATTAAGATAATTAGACGCAATACAGCTTATAGCCGCAGAATTAAAATATAAATAATAATTAATAACTATAGAATTAATATAATAATAGTAATAACGGACGCTAGAATTAGTAATACGGAAATAATTACTAGAATATTAACTATAGTTAATAAGATGCTCGGTCTGGCGGTAGTAATTATTTTAATAATTATTCTAGTTAAAATAATCGTAATATATATATTACTATAACTAATCTAATATTACCCGAAGGTGCCTGTAATCCCGTTTCTAATTTATATAATAATTTTAATATCTATAGTTTTTCTAATAGATATTTAATTTCTAGTTTTTTTAACTATTTATATAGTTCTAAATATAAATACTCTAAATACTAATATATAGAAAATAATCTATATAGATATAGTAAAAACTAATATAAAGATAATTATAAGTATAATAATCTTTATAATAAAGATAATATATATTATAAAAAATATAATAATATATATATCGTCTATATCGCCTATATTAAAAATAACTATACTAAAAAAAATAATAATATTTTCTAAAATAATTATTAAAAACTTTTTTTTATATTATTAAACTCTATAAATAAATTATTCTTTATCTTCTATAATAATTATAATATATCTTTTTTTTTAAAAAATAAGTTATATATATATTTATAGTACTATACTATAAAATCTCTGTAAATCAAACCTATTAAACTTATAGTTAATAATAATTTTATTATTATATTAAATTAATACAACTAGTAAGTTACCGATATTAATAAAAATATTCTAATTTTAGAATTATTTAAATTAGTTATAGCAGAAGTTAATTTAAATACTATAAACTAATATACTAAAATATATATTAATATAGACTATACTACTACTATTAATAATACAGATCTTCTCCGCTCTTTTAATATCGATATTTATAATATTTTAATAATTTTTTATATTAAAAAAATTAATTCTATATATTAAATAAATTACTATATTATATTAAATATCTATTTTCTAAAATATTAGAATCTATACGCTTATATCTTTATTTTTATATTTATTTATATTAAAATATATATTTATTTAATTAAAAAACGTTTTTTAAATATTTTTATTAGTATTAATATTATAATATATAAAAAGATTATTTTTAACTATAAAAAGTAAATTACTAGTATTTAATTTTATTATAATTTTATTTTTTTAATTTAAACTATTATAGCGCTAAATAAATTAATAAAAATATTTATATATACTATTAAATATATTATTATTTTTTTTTATTTTTAAATTATACTTTTTATTAAAAAGATTACCGATTTTTATAAAACTAATTATATTTTTAAATCTAAAAATAGTATAGGATTATTAATATACAGTTATTTAATCGATACTAATTTTTTTTTTATTAAAATAGTTAATAAATTTTTATTTTCGGTAATAATTAACTATTATATAAAAATTAGAATTTTAAATAGTAATAAATATATTACTATATATAAAGCCGAGAATAATATTACTAAACTTAATTATTTAAATCCTTATATTTTACTGTTTTTCTATACTTATAACTATTATTATTATATTATAAAATCTTTTTATACAGCTAAAATTCTTACTACTATATATTTTAACTATATTTAAATATATAAAGCTATTTAAATTAATATTTCCGAATATTATAATAAATTATCTATATCTATTATTATTTATTTATTTTTAGTATCTTAATCTAAAGCCGATTATCTATTTAAATCTAGTTCTAAATCTCCGTTTAAATATATATTACTATTTAAAATAAAATATACTAATAAAAATAGAATATTTATTTTTTTAATAGTATAACTATTTATTAAAGCAGTTATAAAAATACTTTCTTATTATTTATTATATTTTATAATATATAGGCTAATTCCGATAATTTAAATATTAGTATTATTAATATTTTTAAAGACTAGTAGATATAAATTTTTTTAAAAAAAAATAATAAAAATATATTATAGTCCGCAAATTTTATATTTATTAACTTTTAAAATATAATTATAAAATTATTAATTTTATCTTTAATCTTTTTTATACAGCTAGTAAAATATTATATATAAAAATATATATATTATTTATATATTTTATATTTATAGTATAAAAATATATAAATAAATAAATAAAAGATTATTTTATTATTAATTTATATATAGTAAATTATAAAACTAAGTTTAACTTATATTTTATTCTAATATAAAAAAATATTTTTTATATAATTAAAAAATATAAATATATTACTATTATAGACGCCGCTTAATTTTTTTATTAATAGCTAATATATATTAGTTATTATAATTAATTAGCTGTTATAATATATTATAGCCAGGAAATTTTCTATATTATTCTAATAAACTTTATTAATTTTATTTTATTTATTTAGTATTAAATAGATTTAAATCTATATAAGTTTTATATTTTTATTAAAATATATATTAATAATATTATTATTATATTTTATAAATATAAAAAGTATTTTAAATATTTATTTTTAATTTTTAATAAACTCTAAGATTTAAATATTAAGCTAAAATTAACTAAGGCGTATATTAGTTTCCCGTTTATTCTTTTTTTTAAATAATATATTAATATATTAGATTTATTAACTTTTAAAAATAAAATTATAGTTATTTATAAATTATTATTTCTAAAAATATTAATATAGCTAAACTAATATTTTAGTATAACTAGTTAGCTCCGCTATTATATAAATTACTATATAAATAAAATATTTTCTTTTTAAAAGTAAAAAATCTAATTACTTTATATCTAATTGCCAACTAAAATATTTTTAATATATTTAAATAGTTTTTATATATCTAACTATTTATTTAAATATTTTAAATAATTTTAATAAAACTATATAAATAAGATCTTAATTTTTAATTTTATTAAAGCTGAGCTTTATATCTCTAAAATTTTATAAAAAAATTTTAATAATATTTTTAAATTAGTATACTTTATATTTTTTAAATAAATATATTTAGATTTTAATACTTATTATAATAGTTATAAAATAATATTTTATTATATTAATAATTATAAATATAAAAATATATTAAAGTTATTTTTTTATATATATATTTATCCGATTCTTTTTTTTAGTTGCGTTTTAATATCTGCTAAAAAAAACTATTAGTTTATAAAGCTAAAAATCTTATACTTTATTTAAATATTATAAAAATTTTAATATATAATATAAGCTGTATATTTAAATATTTTTTTAATTATATATATTAACTATTTAAATACCGTTGCCCTTTTAAAATAGATTATATTTAATACTATTACTATTAAATATTTTAATTTTTATTTTATATAAGTAAATTAGTATATCTAATAGTTCTATTTAATTATATATTATTATTCCGGTATTATTAATATAGTAGTAGATATATTATTTTACTTATTTTAAAAAGATATTATATATATATCCGAATATAATCTTAAAAATATTTTTAAAAATATTTTTATTATTTATATTATTAAAATTATTAATAAATTTAAAAAATATATCTATAATAGCTATTTCTAAGATTTATATATATTAAAAATTATATATATTTTTAAATTAGATTTTACCGCAGATCTTCTATATATTATAAAAAAATAAATTATTATATATAATAAAATATATTTTATATAAAAATAATAATATTAAATTAGTTAATTTTTAAATATTTAAATATACTGTTGCGGATAATAGTTAAGTTGTTAAAAAACTATAAATCTATATACTATTTTTACTTACTTTAAAACTTTTTAAAATTATCTATAATAAAAAATACTACTAAAGATTTAAATATTATTTTTATAAATTATATAATCTTATTATTTATAAACTATTTAAATATCTATATAACTATATTAATTAATATTTTTAATATTTTAAAAACTATATTTATAAATACTATTTTTATAGTATTCTATAGCCGATAATCTTTATTACTAAATTATTCTATATTTTTATTATAGATTTTATTATATCTTTATTTATTAAAAATAATAATAATTAAATTTTTATTATTATTAATAAATTTATAAAATATATTAGTATAATATCTAATTATTTAACTATAAAAGCCGATAAATAAAATATTATTATTATTTAATATTTCTAAAGCTATAACTGGGCTGTTCTAGTTATTATTATCTTTAATTATAATATCTATTTTATATTATTTTTTTAAAAAAAACTATTTTTCTATTTATATATTAAATAGTATTATTTTATTATAATATATTTTTAAACTAATAATTAGTCGGAGTAAATAATTTAAATTATTAAAATAATAATAAAATATATAATTATATAGTAAAAATTATAATTTATAACTATTTTATTTATTATTACTACTATTAATTTTTTACTATTTATAGTTATTAAAAAGTTGCTTTATTATTTTATATTTAATATATTTTTATATTAGCTGTAGAATTTAATTAAAATAATCCTTAATTATTCTTATTTTAATTAATATTTTTAAAAAGTTAATATATCTAAATCTAAAGATGTTATTTCCGAATATTTAAAAATTAAAGTTGTTATTTTCTTAAAATCTTCTAAAAAGATTAAAGCTGTTCTATTTATCTTATCTAAATATTAATATTCCGATTATTCTAAGAAAGTCGCCTTTATCGATACTGCCGTGTCTTCTATTACTATATTTTTAATTACTATATCTTTTATCTTTGTATTTTTAATTATCTAAAACTATTTATATTAACTTAATATAAAAAAAGTCTTAAAATTTACAGCTATATATATAAAAAAAATCTATAATATAAAATATATCCTAATATTATTTATATCTGGCAACTCTATATATTTATATCTATATTAAAATTATACTATTTCTATTATTAAAAATATAAAAATTAAGCTTATTTAATAATATATTAATTTATTTAAAATTCTTAAAATTATTAGTAAATATATATATTATTTTAATTTATCTAATATATAAAAAATTTATCTAATTATATTAATTACTTAGCTTAAGTCTATTTTATATAATAAAAATTTATACAGCTATACTTCCGATAAATCTCTATATATTAAAAATAAATACTTTTATAATAATAATTATTAAAAAGTATTTATAGTACTAAATAAATATATTATTTTTTATAGTTATTACTATATATCTATTATATAGTATTTTATCTACTAAAAAAAATATAGATTTTAATATAATAAATAAATATATAGTAAAGATTTTATTATAAAGAATCTTATTTGTAACTATAAATATCGCGTTAATAAATATATCTAAACTAAATATCTTTTTATCTTATAATCTTATTAACTTCTAGATTATTATTTTTTATATTATATATTTAAATAGTTTTTACTTATATCAACTTTATATATTTAACTAATATAAATATCTGTTTTTAAAACAGAGGTATCTATAATAGATTTTAGCAGTATTAATATTCTACTATTAGTTCCTGTCTTTAGATATTCTTTAGTAAATCTCAACCTCTCAAACTTCCTTCTCTCCTTAACTTTATTATAATCAATCAATACAATCATATTCTTGTTGTTATTGACTATACCATATCAATTATAATAAATTTTATTATTAATTTTTTTTATTAATAGATATAACTAACTATTTATTATAGTTAATAAATTTATAAAAAAAATTAAATATATATTAAAATATATTATTTAAAATACTATATAATAGAGATAAAAAATATTTATATACTTTTAATTATATAATTAGAATATACTATATATTATTATTTCTAATAAAAATTATTAATTTATATCTGATATAATAAAAAATCTTTATAAAAAATTAAATATTAACTATTTTTTATAATAGTTTATTATCTGTAAATTAATAATTAATTAAAATATATTATTTAAATAATTAAAATTATATTTTATTATTTTATTATTAAAAATATTTTATAAATATATTAACTATTTTTAATTATAGTATTTTTAAATTTTTTAATCTATACCGCTACCGGCTATATTCTATATAAATTATTATTTAGTATAGATTTATATTAATTATAATATTTTTTTAAAACTATATAAATATTAGAATATTAATATTTTTAAAATTTATAATTAGATATTAAAAAAGTAATTAAATTTATTATAGTATAAATAAAATACTATTATAATTAATATTATTAACTAAAGTTCTTTAAAAAAGATAATTAAATCTATTTATATTTTTATTAAAATTATAATCTATTATCTAATTTAGATATTTCTACTAAGCTGAACTATTAATTTTTAGATTTTTATAAAATTATTTATTAAATTAAATATTTTATATATAAACTAAAATTATTAGTTATATTTTATATTTATTTTATAATATTAATAGTACAGTTTAAATTAGCTTTAAAAAATAATAATATTTATTTTAAAAATATTAATATTAATAATACTATAAATAATTCTATAAATATATTTATAGATTTTTTTAAATATATTTATAAATAATTAACTACTATTAATAAAAATATAAATAAATAAAAAATTAATATAATATTTATTTTATAATATATAAGATATAGTAGAGGCCTATATTATATAAAATATTTA